>VZTA01026262.1:0-10525 GCA_013398855.1 Mohoua ochrocephala
GTACAAAAGTCATAGCTTCCACCCTCTGCGTCAATCGTTAGATCAGGAAAAGCATGAGGCCAGTGTCATTTTCCTTACAAACTTCACACACACTCTCTCCTACTGAAAGGTAGCAGCTGTACTACTGCTTACAAGGTGCCAGAAGTACTGAGCTCAAACAGACTAATCACCCAAATTCACCAAGCACTCAGCCGGATCTTGCAGTCATGCTGGGCTTTGTGCTACTGATACCCATATCAGGCAGTTTACATTACTTTGTTTACAGTTAAAAGAAAGACCACAACAAACTATATCAGCTTTACAAACTAATTGACAAATAGTTAAGACGACCCGACATCAACATATTCTGTAGGCTACTAGGTAGCATTGTCATCAGAATTCATATGGAAACCACGTGCAGTGCTATAGGCTGCCTAGCACGGCCTACAAAACTTCCCTGAAGCACAGGAAGCACTGATGGAGAAACAGCCTTTGACTTTATCGACGGTATACGTGCATGGGAGGGTAAGAGGAACTGCACACGTGTGGGAGACGGTGCTCTGCGCTAAGTAGTGCTGAAGGAGCTTTGACCTTGTCAGCCAAAGGGTGTATCTGCATGTGGATCATTGAAAACAGACTGACCATGTTTATAACTCGTATTTCTCTACAAATGACTACTTTTGTTTTTCCTTTCAATCAGGCCTTCCCATCTTTGTCAATAATTCATTTTATAGCAAACTAGGGAAGTCTTTATCAAAGAGGTAGCAAACTGCAAAGAGCGCAATATATAAACAGAAGCATTTCTGGCCTATAGAAATCACTGCAAATTAGGGATAGTTTCAAGATTCTTGATGTATTGGCTTTTAATCCTGGGAAGAGGAAAAAATGGGTCATCCTTTTCACATTGTTCTACAGAGAGTAAAATCTGGTGAAATAGCATGAGCCTGCTAGTTTCAGTTGATAATTTCTACCCTTTTCACAAACTGTCAAATCAGTCAGCTGAGAAATGCGGTACTAAAGGTATAAGAGAATAATGCAATCAGGGGAAAAAATACTGAAAGGTATTTTTAGATAGGTCAATAAAATGAGAAAAAAAAGTCACTTTGTACTGTTGAATAGAAGTTAAAGAAAATATGTTCATTCCCATATGGTACTTGAAATTTATAGCAGAGACACCATGTGTTTTATGAGTAAGTGGTATATGAATTGAAGTGTTTCTTACAAAAGGAAATTTTCAATGATAATTGTTAAATATCAATTTAAAAAATACAACACACAACATTAAATGAACTATTTAATTGCCCAACTCTTCATCTAGAGCAGCTGTTTCAACTTCAGACACGTGAGACAAAGAAATTTATTGCCTCAAATTTGTGTTATTGCTTTAGCAACAGAAAGAAGAAATCTGAAGAATAGACTTGGGACTGCTAATCCTGAGGAACTGGTAAAGCAGGCAGGTGAAACAATCTGCCAGCCTTGGTGACAGACGCAGTACTTTGTGTTTCCTGCCCCTTTAGTAACATTCTGAAATTATCTGAAATTAGAAGTCTAAGTTATTCCAAAATTTTAAAATAGAGAGAATGACTTTTTTTTGGTTGTTCTTCTTCCTCTATACTAGGAAGTAATCGGAAGTCAGCTCAATCAGCAACATCAAGCAAATCAGTTCCCAGGCTGCTCTTTGTGGTCTCATGCCACAGCACCAACAGACTGGAGTGGCAGCGTAGAACCGGACCGTAACAGCCCCCAGCATAAGATTACAGCTCTACCTGCAAGATGCTTCCTTTGCTACCAGCTCAGAGATGCGTTGGCTTAGAGCTGCCTCAGATGTCAAATGGCTTCTACATGGTAACTTTACTGGGTTTTTTCATATCCTGGGTTTTGTGTTGTAAAGGAACAGACATCCCAATGTAGTTAGCCAAGAACAGTGCCTAGTGCAGCGCTAGCAAGATCAAGGATCTGCTGGGTGCCAGGCCTGGTTTCACTCCAAGCAGTGTCCAGACTGTTGTTTAAGTAAAAGAATGCATGCACTCCTGCATTAGATATTCACATTGTGTTAGCCCAGAACACAGCAATAAGATGTTTAATTACTTTAAGGGAGAACAAAAAACCTTATAGCATATTTATCATTTTACTTTAAATAAGTTTGAATATTCATTAAACATGCATAAAAGAATGTAAGTGAAATGAAATTCTCACAGGTAATTCTCGAACACAGGCCTTTGCCACTTCAACCAAAACCTTTTGCCACACTGCTCTGTTGAGATTAAATGTACATTTAAATTGATGGTTTTCCATTGCCTCTGCAAAACAGCAATTAAATTTGCAGGGCAAGTTAGTATTTACTTCTCCTTTTGCCCCTGCCACCACCTTTTCATCCCTACAAATCAGACGATATAAATAGGCTACATTCTTTTTCCTGTCCAGCTGTCTACAGCCTTTGCTAACAGTTTACTTCAATTACCGGTTACTTAAAGTATTAGGTATTTAATAAAATCATTAATTTTTCCATTTTGTGATTTATAACCTATTCAGGTTAGCAGAGATGGACTCAAGCAGTCATGTTCCTTCCGTGTACTCATCTATGAAGCCCTGTGTTAAGAGGAACAAATTAATTGTGGTCTTTTAAAATACTGTACTTAGAAGCTAAATCTCTTCTGAGACTAACACAATGTATCAACAAAATAAAGCAGGCTGCTGTCTTATTTGTCAAATCTATGTTGTTATTATTTATTCTGTATATAGCTTCATTGGTAGACAGGATGCTTACAACATAAATACAGATGAGTCCAGCTTTCTTTTGGTTTGAGTTGTCACGGCAGTCCTGCTTAACGAGTGCAACAGGCACAGTTTCAGCACCCAGCTTACCCAAAAGCAAGAAGTTTCCTTGCTAAATATCCCTTACTGTGCTAAATTCACATTGAAACTCTACAGTTTATACCTGCTAGGAGTAGCGTACTCTTTGAATCTGCTGTGTTCATCACCAGGAGTTTGGCTAGAGAAAGATTGACTAAAATCTTAGATTTTTTTCACTATTTTGGCTATTGTCCATAAAGAATGTTGAGGAAGTTATCCTAGCCCGGAAACAACCACAGTATCAAGAATGACAGGTGGAAAATGATGTTTCTTTTGCTCCATTTGCACCATTTATGTTGGAAGATTGGTCGGTGTATCTCTATATAAATTATAATAAATATAATGTCTATAAATTACAGGAAATTACAAACAGCCTTGCATTTCATAACACACAATGTTCATTTAGTTCACAACTATGTCTACAGAAAGGTGCAGGGGAAGACAGTGGTAAATGGGTCAGGGAAGGTGGAAAAGTACTATATTGATGTTGCTGCTGTAAAGAATTACTTTACTGTGACACACTTCATTATTCATGTTGATGTCAGTTTGGCACAGGGAGACTGTCAAATGTGTAAATCTGACCTAAAAAGCAAAGGCAAAATATGAAGTAGTTTACCTTAATGAATAACTGTATTTTAATATAAAAACAAAAAAAATAAACTAACAAGTTTTTTTGGAATAAAATTAGCAATATATCCACAGCATTACTATTGGAGAATGTTAATTTGTACATCAGGGTAATTCCAAAAGATCCAGACTGTTGAATAACAGATGCATATACTGGACAGAACATGAAAACCATCTGTACCTTCACAGACAATACGGCGTTACAGGAGATTTGACCTTGGAAATATTGTTTTATTAGTACAATGCTTTTTATAAAACTCACAGCAATGTTTATTGAAAGTCTTTGAAATTCCTCATTTTATTATTTCTAAGAATCAAGTAGAATAAATATCAACTTGTTTAGCATAGCAAGAAGCCTAAAAGTCAGTGGCAAGCAGGCAAATTAATTAATATTCTGATCATGCAATGAGTGTTTATTTCAAGCTTAAGACACTAAAATGCAAAAATTATACACACTCTTTTAAATTGTTTCAAATATGCAAATCAGCAAAAAAGGTCCAAAGTAGTCTGAGGTGAAAACTTTGAAGCAGATCGAAGTGTTAAAATACTGAGCAGTGAAGTGTTCAACCCTCAGTTGTTTACCACAAGTGCGGCCCACAGTCCCAGGGTAAACAAGAGGACAAGGCACCTCTGAAAACCTGTTCTAATTCGGCACGGGAGCTTGTAAAACTCACCAACATGAAATATTGAGAAAGACAGGTGTTAAACTTTGTACTCCTAAAGGACTTGCTCAGCTTTCCCCAATCTGCAAAGAAGTGGCTCTGGTTTTTTGAAGGTAAAGAGATCTGAGACTTCACTTCCAGCTAGTTGCCTACAGCAGCCTTTCTCCCAGAACTCTGCCAGCATCTTCCCTCTCTGTGCCAGTGAGTCAACAAGCCAAGAAAAGCCAGACTGTTGGCTATCAATTCAATACCAGATGTGTATCAAATTTACGTCTACCACAAGTTTCTCTACTGGCTTCAGATGCTGACTTTGTACCTGCTGAGGGAGGACTTTCCTCCTTCTGAGAAAAATTTTATCCTTCTCTTGCAGAAAGGACTGTCAAGTACTAGTATGGATTGGATAAGCAAAAACACTTCATAATAATATGTAGCTCAGTGGAGCATGGTCCACCAGCATGGACTGTGTGTAATTCTCCACACCTAATAATTCTGGAGCAGTCTATAACTAGAGAAGTTTGACAAGGCATGACAGAGAATAGAGAAGACTATTTCCAGTCTGTGAAGGGATAACATGCTTGTTATACTGTATCACTGGCAGAAAGAGAAACAAACCATGCCGGCCAGCATCCAGGAACTTCTGTGCAGGTCCCTAGTAGACGCTTCCACAATTCAGCATGGGACAATGCTGTGCATAGAATTTAAATGCCAGATTTAGCAGGGAAAGATTGTTTAATTTGTGATCTGGATCAGCACTGATTCAATTCTAATTCAAATACTAGCAAATGAGAGCAGAGAATAAGACTGTGTGGTAGGCAAAAAAATCCAATGATTTCTGAGGAATCCCAGCAAGTTCAGATGAAGGAGAACCCAAAGGCATGTGCACTCAGATCAGAGAAGTGTGATCTCTTTGTTGGTAAACTACAAAAACTAAAGAATAAAACACCAAAGTAAGAATCAGTTGAAATGACAAGGAAAACACCTAAGAAGCACAGAAGAGGTGGGATGACAGCCATGCTTCTCAGGTCACTCTATACAGCAACAGGATGTCATGTATTAAATGACCAGGTGTTTATTAGAATAATAATAATTAAAAAAACCCCAAAACCAAACCAACCAACCAACCAACCAAACAAAAAACACAAAAAAGACCAAAAACCACAGAGGGATTTTCTCATATGTCACAGTAACTGCCTATTTTTGCCCAGTGTTTAGTACCCACATTTCCCTAATTGATACAGAGAGATAGAGAGCTAACTATATTTTCTGTAAAATAAATCAGGGTCGGATTACAGTAGTGTATGTTTGTTCTTAGTGGACTCACACTTGAAGACTTGTAAATGCTATGCATCTCTGATATAAAAAGACAATTCTTTTCTAATTTTAAACCAGATTTTTTAAATTGTCTGAATAAAATAACATTCCTTCAGCAGAAAAAAAAGAAATGGAACCAAGGTCAAATAGACTAACTTCCATGAAACTCATGTTTTGGTATCAGAAAGACCAAAATATCTCAGGAGGCTTTGAAGAGAGCATCAGAAGACCTAGCACAGGAACCAGCACAGAAAGGAAACAAGACTTATCAGGAATTTGCACCTGAGTGAGAATTTGTATTATCAGAAAAAACTTCATACTGGGAATTATAGACAACTATTGACTGTGTGAGTTCTTAAGCTCTCCACATCACTTTTTCATCCTGGGGAAAAACAAAAAAGAAGGAAAAATTAGGAGGTCTAGTAAAAACTAGGAGTATTCATGAAACAGGTTAAGCACAAGCAGCTATAATCACTCTCCATAGCTCAAAAAAGGTAAATGTCATGACTTACAGGAGGTGGCAAGTGTTATGGGAGGTCTCTCAGATTTTCACAAGCCAGCTTTCGAATCTTTGCTCCAGAGCTCAACCACTTCATATTCAAGCCATGCTACTGGCATGGGAGTGGGGGAGCACATTCTTTGAAATGTGCTCCCAGGTGGTATGCATGAATGGAAATTCACACTTCAGAGGACATGTTTAGAATTTTCCATTTGCTGCAAAACAGTGCGTGAAAACACTCTGTATCTGGAACTGAAGATTTCAGAGTCAGTGGCAGAGCCAGTAGTTTTACACAGATGGGCACCCTAGGTGTGATCATCGCTACCCATTCCAAGCAGCCCGAGCGCAAGCCAGGTCCATCCAGAAGCCATATAGCTATGCCGTAACGAAGGTGTCCTTTGTCAGGGTGTGCTTGGGATGACAGCTACAAGGACCACAAACACTTGCTTTTGACAGGTTTGGAGCAAAATGAACGTGAGCTCAAGCCCATCTGCTTCTGCCTGTGAAAACATTTTCTCACAAGTGATGTCTCTGGACTTGATCATGATTTTTATTTAGGTTAATGGTTCACACTGGTTTTATTGGTGTCAGATCAGGCCCTATCATCACTTTGCTGTGTCTTGTTGCCCAGGCGTGTGACTCAATGGCCAACGTTCCCTTCTTTGCTAATGCCAGCAGCCTCTGTGTCTTGGTCCAACAACAATCTCTGTGTTTTCTCCACATCACGCCCTCTGCACAGAGTGCCTGTCTTGAGTCGTTCTGCAAGTTCACTGTCCTGAATACTCTTGAGTCCATTCCCCAGAAACACTTCTTTCACAATACACTAATAATACTAGCAAATAGGACATACACCCTAATTAGAATAAAACAACAAACAAACAAGCCCTCTTAGCTGCTTTATACCAAGCACCATCCCCTGGCAAGTGACCACATAATCTTATTGTTGCTCCTCCTGTCATTCCTCACCTCCTTACTACCCAACAATTATTCTGTGTCTATAATTAGTTCACACTGCTGCAACAAGAGATACTAACTCACCACCTTGGGCCTGTCTGAACGTTTCCTGAAATCAGAAGGGTTTTGTAGGTGACAGCAGCCACTGGTGGCAAATGTTTGGAAACCCCCTAAGGAGAAGGGATTTCATGTCCTTTCTCTTCAGAAAGAAGCTGATCTATCTGCAGAAATCACCAGCCCATGTCACATTCCTGCTGTCTCAGGCCCTTACCTAACGAGATCTCTGACAACAAGCACATCTTTCCTTTCTCAGTGCAGTCCTCCTGGTATCAATGGAACTGTTAAAGGCGAGCATGATTTACCCATAATAAGCACCTAATTTAATAAAGTGTGTCTATTTCATTTATATTAAGTAATGATTTCACACCCCTTTATTTTTGAGAAGCATTCATCATAGATAGAGATTCCATCTTAAAATGGGACCAGTAAGTCAAACTTGGTCAAAATTACAAAATTTCTTTAAATTTCTACATTTCTTTATGGCTCAATTCAGAAAAGAACTAAATTCTGTATTGCAATTTGCTGTGCAGTACCTGGAATACTACAAAGTTTCTTCTAAATTTAACTTATACTCGTGTTAGGGATTTAATCACCCCAAGAAAATATTAGGTAGAGTTATTCTACTTGTTCTGTGAGCCTGCTGTAATCTTACTTTGAAAGCAAGAGATTTAAAGGACTTAGAGTTTTATGGTTGTTTTACATCTGTTCACTAGTGGAAAACATTGGATAGCTGATCCCTTCTCTCGAGTGAATTCAGAAAGCCTTTGATAAGCCTTATTGAAATAACAAACATGAAAATGGTCTTTTTTTAAGGTTATTAAAGACAGAATTAATTTAACAAATATCTAAAGACCTTTTAAGTAGCAAACAATGCACTGATTACATACACGGTCCTCTATTTTCTAGTTTAAAAGAGTCCAAATTAGCTAAAAACAGCATTTACAAACCTCTGCTATTGAACACAACTAGAATTGCAATGTCCAGTACTCAACCATAGGAAATCACAGAATAAAAGAATATGCTGAGTTGGAAAGGACCCACAAGGAGCATTGAGTCCAAGTCCTGGCCCTGCACAGCACCATCCCCGAGAGTCACACCATGTGCCTGAAAGTATTGTCCAGAGGTTATTTATACACCATAAACTGGATACTCAATTACAGGATCACTCTTTGTTTTTCCAAGACCCTGGTTTCAATAAGTCCACAGCAGAAATCCATTGTTTGTGGAAAAAACCGGTGTTAAGAAGAAAATGCCACGTGTCTCTATAGGATCCCTCCATGGCTTTGGTTGCTTTTTTCTTTTCCTCATGCAAAAGAAAGGTCATCACCAGTTGCAAGTTCCCTCCTCTCCAAGTTCCTACTTTGAGACCCTAAGACCTGACGAGGAGAAATGCTGAGCATTCCTCCTTAGGAGGAAGACTTGGCACCAGTAAAAACTCTGAATGTTTGAGAAACACTGGAGAAAGAGCTCTTAAGCTGATAAACAAATTCCCCCTGTGTTCTGTCTTACTTTTGTAAAATGGATGTACTAATGCTGTTTATCTGACAACTGTATTCCACATAACATCCAATGTATTAGTATCCAGGAATAAATTGAAGTGGAAAACCCTGCAGAAGAACACCTAAATACTGAAGAGATACCCCATGGGATCTCCAGCACTTCACGTATGAGTTGGATGGATTAAACATTTAAGAAGGGGAACAAGACTGAATGTCACAGAGACAATGATGCTACAGGCTCTAATTTTGGGCAAGATCCCTGTTTCATGTTGTTGAGTTGTTACTCTTTTAAGGTAACTGTATTTCCTATGTCCACAAACCTCCCTGAAAACTGTTTATGTCACCAGCTACTTGTCTGTTCAAAATGTTTAGGATTATCTGAGCTCAGTACAGCACCTGTACTGTTTTCTTCTTCATTTCAGTTTGTCTCACTGAAGAACGGAACTTTCTACTGCACTTCTATGTCTGAAATTATGAAAAAGTAAACCTGAGACAAAAGAAGTAATCTATTAAGAAGTCACTAATTTCACTTGCTGTGGATAAATTAGAAGTTTACTTTGTCATTATGCAGATGATGGGCAATCAAATGGAAACAGTAATGGCAAAAAAATCAGAAAATAAACCATAGTAAAGTACTAGGACATGGGAAGCTCTTTCCATTGCAAGTAGCAGTCCAGAACAGGTACAGCACACAAAAGTCACAAATCACCATCACTGCTGAAAGTTTAGGCTCAGAAAATCAGTCGCTAGTACTAAAAAGGCCACCCATATATCACACATCCAAGGCAACAACTGCCATATTCTTGGTCACCCACTCCAAATACCCCACATAATCCCTGACCAGTTAGGAGCAACTTCATGGAAACAGGGTGTTTTAGCTGCCATGCCTGCTGTTTAGTCATTAGACTTCTTCCCTGTGAAGACTTCCAGCAAGGATACCAATTAATGCAAATGGCTTGTAATTAACAGTGATGATTTTTGTAATGTGGATACCTTCTCAGTATGAACAGGAATGAGCCACCAACTCATTTCACATGAGGCAACCATCAGGAGGTAAAGATTTGCAGTTAATAAAGGCCCATGTGAGAACGAAACCAGTGACTCAGAAGAGTAATGCATTGTCTTGCAATACTGGTCCCCAGTGCTAGCACCACTAATCTAGCTGGATCAGATCATTGCTAATCCTTTGTTTTACTGAGAATGTGAAAATTCTCTAAACACTTACTTCACATTTAATTTCCTCAGAGATGCGTGTTGTGTGTAATAAGTGCTCTTGACAGAGCACCTTCTCCCTTACTTGGAGGGGAATTCACTCTCTCAGCATGCCTTTTGTTTTCACCTGTCCAGCTCCACTCCTGTCTCCTCCTGCAAGTATGATGCCTGCTTTGACGGCCTTCACTTTCACACTGCTAATCCTCCGTTTGACCCACTTTGGCACTGCTCTCTTGGCTCTCCTGGCAACAGATGTGGGAAGGCTGCTAACGTGTAAATTCAACTGTATCCCTTCTCTTCTCAGCTCCATTTAATGTGGCCAGATTTTATTTTTTTCTGTGATTTTGAATTTCTGCATTTGACTCATTTCTTGTTGTGTCTTGATTCCTGTTATTGTCTTTTCTCTGGTCATAACACTCAGTATTTCACTTCTGGTCCATACCTGCTTTTACCACTAGCAGAGCATGCTGGCCATCTTCTCTGTTCTTGCATCCCCTCAAACAGCTCTCTCTGACGCAACTCATGAGGTAACACTGGAGCTCGCTCCCCTGCTCCAAAAATATGAGCTCCCACTTACTCCTCTTTTATTGGCTGATAATGGATCACTTATCATGGATCAATAGTCCTCTGTGGCTTCTAATTGCTATTATTTTCTCCCTCAAAAACCAGCCTGTTCCCCTCCCCAGCTTGGCGATGCCCCTGGTCCATGTGGTGAAGGTGACGGAAAGGGAGGCTCCCCGCTGCAGGTCCTGCCGCAAGGGCACCCGGGGCCTGCCCTGGCCCTGCCTGGGGCTGGTTTCCTGCGGCCAGAGCCATCCTCAGGCAGCTCCCCCTCCCCTCCGGGCCTGCTGCAGCCCTGCCTTGGCCCT
>VZTA01026262.1:10547-21408 GCA_013398855.1 Mohoua ochrocephala
CTGCCTTGGCCCTGCCGACCGCTGACCCGCCACACCTCATCCGTCCAGCTGCCTCCTGCCTCGCTGCCATCACTTCCTCCACAACATGTTTGCTCCAGGGGAGAGTTCAAAGTGGGGCCTCTGCCTCCCAGAATATCCTCTCCACCGGCTGTCCCAGCCAGCCCTCCCTCGTGTTTCCATCCCAGGTCTCCCTCCCCTGAGTCACGGCTCTCCAGCACCTTCCCTTCCTCCTGGTGTTATGAGCTCCCTCACTTTTTCCAGAAACCCACTGTAAACCCATGTTCCCACATACCCTCTTGTGCCATGACTCACCCTCCCTAGCTAACCTTCTAATTATTTGTAATTAACAATAACAAGAAGGANAGTGGAGATGATCAGATGTGAGGATGAGTTCAGTGCAAATGCTTAGAGAGACAGAAACAGCATCATATACGACTGAATAATCCCATAATAGTTCTGCGTACATTCCTCTTTCTGCCACTTTTATAACCACTGCCTGACACTATCATGCTCCGTGTCCTTTTATGAGATATCTAACCTTGATTGGAAGCAGAGGCCATCCACTTTCATTTCCACAGGTGCTCATTATTAACAGAGGTTAGGGCAGCTGAAAATCAGCCTAGCTTTTAAAATTTTCTGTGTAAAGCAACATCAAACATAACTGTTGCAGCCTGCACTAATATATAATAAANTACCACGAGCTTGTCTCAGCTGCCTTGGATTTCCCTGTACTAAAAAGTCCAGCCTTTCCTGTTCTGCCCACTTATTGCACCTCTCATGCATCTTTTACTGCAGCTATCCATGACTTAATGTGATGGCAGGCATGAGAAGGCGGCCCTGAGGATGATATGCAAAGTGCTCCTTTTTCTTTCTATAGAAGATTAAACTTGCTTTGATGGCATAACCTTGCTTCCTTTCTTCTGCTCTCATTGACTTTCCTTCTCTGCCACAGTCTACTTTAAAATGCATTATGCTTCCCATTTCTCCCATAAGAACCAGCACTCTTAATCCACCGGATCCAGAATTCCACTACAAAAGCCTTGTCACTTTCACTCCTTCAGTGAAGGCTATTCCAAAACAATAAAACTACATTAAAGTTTATTATTCATAATAAATAAGGAAAAAAGTCTTATAATAATAAGATATGACACAGAGGCTACTTTATGAGCAGAAAATGCCATATGTGTAGAATTTTCACGAATTGTCAGAGTTTACTGTGAAACCCGTGACACATGACCAGGAGCAGGTGAGGTCTTCCGGAGCTGGCAGTAAGATTGAAAATGTGACTTCAAAACTTCTTTTATTCATGGTGTTAACACCACTTCGGTTGTGGTCATCTGAAGTGAAATAACATAAACTGAATCCTTCAGAAGAAAGGCCCACAAGAATGGTGTCCTAGATGACCTGGTTCTAAAGGGTAATTGTAACAACTTAGCACTCTGGAGCACTTTGTCAAGGGAAGTGCTCCAAAGTAGTGTGACAGGTTATCAGCCCCAAAGACCTCAAATCCAGGTAAGCAATTTAAATGAGCTGGTATTTATTCCTCAGGGTGGGGAATGAGACAAAAAAAACCACCTCTGCCTAAGATTCTCAGTATATGGAGAGACACCCATGCACCCATCCGCTCACTCGTGGATAACGGATAACGCTTGTTTCACCTTTTCCTTTATCTAACTTTTGAAACTGTCAACAGAAAATGAGCAGTCATTTTCATGATAATTCAATGTATGTAAAGGAGGCAGAGTGTGAATTAGTCTTCATTTCTGGCCTGCCACAAAAGACGTCAGCCGAGGAACTGCCAAAGTGCTGGGTGAGTTCATTCAGTTCTTCCACTCAGAATCCTCAGTGGAGGTAACTGTAAAATACCTTATTGCTTTTTTAACCGCTGAAGAAAAAGTGTTTAGTAACTCTTTACCTAGGCCAGTTTGGTACTAATAATGCCTCTGTGTATGGTACTGTTGATTTCATTAACCCTTTTATGTTTTCACCATGAGGATTAAGGTGTTTCTTCCAATAGTAAGCAGGAAAGGGCATTAAAATTATCTGTCAGGACCTTACTCCTCTTCAGATCACATCTGCTTGTTATGGACAACTCAAAGTGGGTTTTTTCCCCATGATTTCATACTAGAGAAAAAAAGTGCAATGGTTTCAAGTGTAGCCAGTAAAACAGAATCTTTTGAACCAATTTTGTTCCCATACTAAAACTAATTTACATGGATAAATCCCAGAGGCTAGATCTTTACTTTCTATTATCCTAATTTCCAAGCGTCATGATGATCCACGATATTTGTTTCCAAATATATATGTAAATGTGTATTTAAACGGAGTTTAACCTCTTAATTTGTATGTGCTAGTCTAACATTGTGGCAATTCAATCAAAGATATTTCTGCCACTCTTGATGTTCAGAAAGCATAAAGAGTGTAAAACCAGACCAGACCAAAAAAAAGCCATTGTCTATGCCATGCATCATTCTAGTTGATTCCTGGGGTATGCATCTAGTTGGGGGTTCATAATTACCTATAACAACCTATAATTTTTTTAAAATTCAAATTTACATTTAGAACGCATTTAATCAGGCATGAAATTACCTGTTATTGATGGGCAGCTGAAGGATCATTCTCTGATATGACTATTTTCAGAACTAATGAAACAGCTTTAAAGTAACAGAATATTTTTCTAGTTTCCGAAGTAACCTGGAGAATGTCGGAAACTTTATTCAATACTGCAAAGTAGCATATACCCAAACTGTTTTCTTTTTTCTCATATGTATTATATATAGCAATTAATGAAAAGGAATAATTTCAGAACCCTGAAAAGGATTACAGAATGCCCTAGAATACCTGAGTTACTAGTGGCATCAGTGGGTAATACATTTTGTTAATGCTGAAGCATGACCTGTTTGAATAATTTTCTTGACTTGTTTGCTACCAGCATATTGGTGCACTTGGTCATACAAATACGTATGCATATTTGGAAAAATATATTTTCAAACTTCATAAAGATGTTTTGATTAAGAGTACAACAGATTTTTTTCTTTCTTGTCAAAGCGATTTCATTGTGTCCAGCATTCATATCTGAGAAACCTTTGCGCTAGCTTTCACGTAAACTTTTAATCTCCACATTTCCTTTTAAGTACATGTACTCCCAAACTGAATTTTATGCTGTGTTTTCTCTTGTTTTCAATATAAGAGATTAGAACAATTGCTGGACCAGCATAAAATGCAGACCACATCTTTCAAGAGAAGGTTAGACATTTGTTATGCAGAGGATATGGACAAGCAACTTCCTAATATTTATCTTCCTATAGGTAGAATTACAAGAGGGACGTTGTGTGCTTAAGTAAAGAAGGCCAAGTAGTGCACTACAGTGTCTTATTTAAGACAGGATCCACCCTGAGAAAGAATTTCAGAACCTCTGTTCCTGATGCAAGAATTTTAAAGTGGCTTTCCCTCCTTGGGCTCAGAGACCAGGACAAAAGTACCTTGAAAAGTGTATTTCTCCTTAACCTGATCTAAACATCTCCCTTATTTGGCAATACAAAAATAAAAAGTGACGTAAGGACACAGAGCAAAAGCTGCAATAAGCAGAAAGACACATAAGGATTTAGAAACTACCGAACATAAACACTGCATACAAACTTATTTTAGTGAGGTGTATTTCAACTATCCACAAACAACTAGCATCCTAGGGCCTTTACATACATTTTTAAATATTCTACATTAAAAGTTAGTTTATTTGCTTACACAAGCCTGAATTACAGCCATGCAAGCATGATTTTGGTACCCAAAGAAATCATAGCAGCTGAAATAAAGGCTTGCACTTTCTCTAGCACACAGACAGTTGAACAAATAGTGGTTTTCCTATGTGAAATACTATACCTCTAGTAAATTTTCTGTTTGAAATGCACACAAACTGTATGTTTACTGGTGTCATAAGCAAAAAGGGAGATTTTACTTTGTTAGGGAAAGGAACGCAACAGTAGCTGTACGTGTGCAGCAGAGTTAGGTAAGTCATGGCCTCTCATGACTTATAATAAAATCAGCCATTATCCCTTGAAGAAAGTAGACAGCTGGGAAGCTGAATTCTGCTCACTATAGCAAGTATATATTTAACTTCGCCGAACTGCCTAGAGTTACATTAATGAATCCATCTGAAGAACTCAACTGGGTCTTCCTGTCTAGACTTGAGAAGTAAATAAATATTACCTAATGCATGGTATTCAATACAACAAACCCAATCACATTTATACACCCTTGCTGCGAGATGAAGCAAGCCAGCTATAACTCCTCTGCTCGCTACTTCAGATTGACATCTGTACTTTGTTTAGTCTGCATTTTGTTACTCTGCCTGTTCCTTGCATTCAGCTGCTGTGATTGATACACTGATGGCAATTGATGTCTTTCAGAACAGGCCTCATTCAGTTATAGGAACAATAGGTCAAGTAAGCAATTGAACTGTTTGCTGTTGCATCAGAACAGTTACTCGAAGACAGCTATGTGTTTACACAGGTCCAGGTGCTACGTAGCATCTAAGAGAAATAAGCCCAGTCCACAAGTGAGACAATTTCCCCCTGCCTGGAGTCCATGATTTCTCCATAACTGCATCTATTTGCATAGTTTTAACTGACAACTGGCACTGCCTTCAATTTTGGAAAGCAATTACTCACGTACGTGGACGTTCAGAAGCAGTAGGATTGCAGAAAGCAGCAGGCCATCCCTATGGTGGTCTCAGCTGCTTTGAGCTACTTTACAGAAAGCTCAGTGCACACCATAAATCATAATTGGTCTTAGTAACACTGGTGGTTGCTTATTGTTACCAGTTGGGTAGAATAAGCCCAAAGTTGATACTAAGTCACCCTTTAATTTTTTCACCCTTTTGATTTTACTTTACTGGGGTTACCGTTCAACCCAAGGGTAGACAGACACAAAAAGCACAGTAGAGGGGGAGTGATAGGTATGGTCAATTCATTCTGCTGTTGAGGTATCAGGATGCTCAGCTGCTTGCTAAGAGGAATGCTTCCACAGCAAGGAGAGGAGAACGTACACAGCTCCTTATCCTACACTCCCCTAAGTATTATCCAGAAGTAAGGAGTTCTTTCCAGTCAGTGTAAAACATCAATTTTGTGATGCAGTATCTTGAAGAGATCCATACTTTTGTTTTAAGCCCTTAGGACAATAACTAAGTGTCAAGTCCTGCATCCTTAATCTGTAGGCTCCATCAGCAGTTGTTTTAGGATTGCAGCTATAATTAACAACAGTCGTGTTGGTGTTTGTGACTGCAAGTGGGCATAGACACATACAAACCTGCCTGCCATTCATACCCAGGACTGCACCAGACTTATTTTTAAAAATAGCATAGAGAGAGCAAACCTGCAAGATTTTTTGTAATGCAAAGTAAAGCGTGTTGAACTATATTGGAGAAAGAGTAGGGAACGATGCCGCAAATTTCCATTCTCTTTATTGCCAACAGATTTATATTTAAAATGACAAGGTCCAAAAAAAAAAAAGTAATAAATACTTCACTTTAGGCTGTAATAAATTAAAAAAAATTAACAAGGAATGCACTTTGCCAGCCACAAGTGTGGGTATTTTTGAAAAATAAGGAAAAAAACAGTATGGCCATAGTTCACAGTTAAGCAACCAGAAGCTGCTTGTTACAATTATCCCCAACAACGGAGCTCTCCCTTCCCTCCCTTTCCAGACCTGTATTCACAGTTTAACTCCACCAGAGATGCTCCTCACAGAGCAAGTAGACACATTCTGCTCCGAGTTCAAGTCAAATATATCTTTAACACACATGAAGCAAGGAAAACTATGATCCGAGGAACTCCTTGTCACAACATTTTAGTCCAACAGTAGGTTTAGGCTCCTAATAGATGTGTGCCCAGCACACTAGGACAGTCACGTTTTCGTACCACCACACATCCATCATTAACATACTAGTTGCTCCACCATCTCCACTGTAGATTCACAGTGAACAAGAGAGTCCATTTGGTTTAACAGAGTCAGTTCCTTCAGTTACATCGCTGCAGCAGCATGTTCAGAGCATATTCCATTCTGTGTTTTAGTTCCAATGAACATCCAGAAACCAGAAGAGTTGTCAGGCGAAACGTTGTGGATATCCTGTCTTCATTTATGTAGGTAAGGAGATACTCCTCACTCTGATTGCAAATTATGACTTTTGTGTGATCATGATAGAAGTTCACCTGGAAAAGAGAAGCGAGTTGCTGTTTGTCTACTTTCTCCTCTCAGTTTCTGAGACTTAGCTAGTTTTATTGCAATAAAGTATTTTAAGACATTTCCCCTGGTGATATTACCACACTTACTTGAAACGTGCCATCATTGAAGAGCATCATTAATGCTTTGTCAGATTTGAGCCACTGTAAGAGGTAAAGCCTGGGCCTGCGTACATCCGTTAGGCTGGGCAAGTCTCCTCCCTAGGAAAGGGAACAGACTATGTTAAGCACTCAGTTCACATTCAGTTTATTTTTACAGCTCAAGACCCCGAAGGTGCTGAACTTACATCCATGAGGTTCTCCTCCATATAGTGAGAGAAATACTTCAGTACAGTCACTTGGCTAATGAACTGTTCAGGAGCCTCTGTGGCTGAGAAGACAGAGCATTGGCCAAGCTCAGCATAGTAGTGCACTGTCCTGAGCGAGAAAAAAAGAAAATAAGAAGGTTAGTGATGAGAAACAAGCATTTCACGTTTAAACTGCCTTAGTTGTTGGCTTTGTAATGATTCTTACTTTTTGTCTGGCAGAAGGCTCATATGCGCCCCGTTGTTGAAGAGGACACCAACAGTGTGATCTGACAGCTGGTACCCAAAGCCATACTTGTTGGAGTAGTCCACCCATTTTGTAACCCACTGGAAGGATGCTGTCAGCTGTTCTTTGGGATTGCTGTCTGCTTCTGGCATGTTCTCCAGACATCCTCTCAATACTCTCGCAACTGTATCAGCGACGCTTCCCATGGTACTGTCTTCCAAACCTGAAAAGGAAGGATCATTAGACTGAGAAGACCACACAGAGAGCAGATTCTCATTCTAAACCTTTCAGTTACCTAGATTTTAAGAAATTTAACCTTAATGACTTTCCAATTTAAATTTTTCAAAAATATTGGCTTTTACAACATCAAGAATAAGAGCTTAAAAGCAGATGTTCGCTTCAAGCTTTTAGGATATGAAGAAAATAAAGGTGGGATTCCGACTTAGAGAGTACATTTTGCTGCACTTACATTCACTGCTACTGCTACAGCTTCCCAAAGTTCCTCTGACTATCATCCGAATGGAGTCTCCAATCTGCTTAGTTTCTGGCAACGCTCCCGGCTTCGCCACTGCTGTGATAAGAGGCTGAATCTCCTAGAAGAGATGTCAGACATGTAAACATCAAACATAACACAAGCCAAGGCTTATACACAAGTTTTGCATGGCTCTCCTGTTTCTCAACAAATGATAAATTCTAGGGAAACTGGTACTCATGTACAAAGAGTACAAAGTACAAAGAGCTGCTGCTAGACTGAGCTTAGAGCAGCACACCAGGTCTTTCCATTCTTTAGATCTTCAATTTGCATCTCACAGGCTATTAATCAGTTCTCTGCTCTCCTGCCCTAGCAAGGGAGCAGCTTGGTGTGCAGGTCTGAACACCAAATGGTAAGAGATAGATTTCAGCAATTTTTTCTTTTAAGAAGCCCTAGTTAATCATGAACTGAAGCCCTGTATTTGGAATATTGAGAAATAGCACCTGGCAGACAAGTTAACACACAGGCAACAATGGAGTCTAGGTAGATACTATAATTATTCAAAAGCCAAAATTTATAGTCTCCCTACAAAGGCTACCATACCTTGGTGATGCTTGGCTAAGCCCTCTTAAAGCAAGTCTGCTAATCATTTAAGCTTGATTATGCTGTGTACAGCCCCAGTTCTGATATCCAAGTCAAATATAATTTAATTAAAGCTACTCCACCCAACTGTTACTGGATTTGGATTGAACTGAACTTGCATATACCTCATCTGTCTTGTGTTTGGGGGCCTGCTGGGTTATTGAAGTCTTCTTCAAGTCATGTCTGAGCTTGTAGATTTCTTCATCTTCTTTAGCTAGCCTGTCTGCAATACAGGAAAAAGACACTTAACTCTGAATCTGGAAGTGCTATTCAATTAGAGAAAGCATAACAAGTTAGCTGCAGAAAACACATTGTCTGTCTCCAGTAGCTTCTTCTAAGCTTGCCATAGTCTCCCAGAGCAGGGATGCCAACTATATACAAATCACTTATGAGACTAAATTTCAATAGACATTACAGACTAAGAGATGAGCAATATAGATATGGATGCTGTAAAGAAGCATTCACATACATAAGCTGGCATAGGTGGGCAGGCTACCATCTATACTTATCAAGAAAGAGGTCAAAACCAACCCAGGGAAGCTCTGAGACACAAACATAGGTGTTCTGCTGCTATCTTACAGATGTACACTCATACGACACTGATGCAACAGACATAAGTGGACTGTAGCTGGGCTTGAAACTTACTGTGCGTGTCGAAGTATCTGGCCTTATCCTTTTTACCCCCAAAGAGAGCAGCAGCTGCTTTCTTGAAGAAATTTTTAGCAGGACTTGACAAATGGAAATCAGGGACAGTGTGACAACAGCTTGCAGAAAGTCTGTCAGGTGTAAAGCCCTGTGGAAATGCAATACAAAAAATTTTTAGACCATGGAGGGCATTTTTGTGTGGATTTTTTTTCCAGCTACAACACTGACAGTAGACAGTACAAACCTGTAAGAAAAATTCATGTCGAATTATTTCGTCTAAACTGGGCCGATCTTCAGGGTTTTTTGACAACATGCTAGCTATTAAGTGTTTTGCAGGTGCCAAGAGAGATGAAGGCAGGCTGTATCTCGCTTCCCTTATACATCTGTATGTTTCTTTAAGATTTGTAGTCTCAAACGGGGGTCTTCCCAACAGCATTGTATACCTGTTTAAAGGCAAAGAAGAACTATTTTACTTTACACATCCACTGTACTTGTGTCTACAACTACAAAAAAAGGCTTCGCCTATCTCCCAACATGAAGAATTTCTGCTTTTGAGCTACACATGCACAAAGGGCTGTAAGTGAATGCGTACTGCATCCCCTTTGAACTCGCAAAAGCCTACACTAGTGATAGATATATTACATTTCAAAGGCAGTGAAGTACTTACATTACACAGCCTAAGGCCCATATATCAGATTCACAGCCGTGCCCTTGTTTGTTGAGGACTTCTGGAGAGAGGTAATTTGGTGTGCCACATATTGTTCTGAAAAATCAAAGACACCACAGAGCTGGTTAGTATTTCAAAAAGAAAGAGGAAGGAGCTATTTTTCATGGGGCAGGATTTCCTCTCAAGTTCAGACAAGAATCTGAGACACCTAAAGAGGAGCTGTAGGAACTTCAATAGCAAAGATGTTTTTTCATTTTGTCTTCATGATACAGGAAGGGCAGTAATTGGCTTTTGCTATGGAACATGGTTTCATATTTTCATATGAATTTGGTTTCATTTACTACTAGACTATACATTTTTGATGCTCCTACCTCCTCCTGTGCTCCAGTGGTTCCAGCCTAGCTGCCAAGCCAAAGTCACCCAGTTTCAGTTCCATGTTCTCATTGATGAAGAAGTTACCTGGCAGACAAATAAATTCCAGTCAGTCCATCTCTAGCAAGACAGGAATGCATTTGCCACAGGTGCTGAGTCATACTTTGTTCAAAGCCAGAAGCTAGCCAAGATTCTTTTTTTTTTTTTTAATTAGGAATGCTTAATGTCATCCCTTAAGCACTATGAGTTTCCACTGTAAAGATAGACGAAGCTGATTCTACTAAACAAGCTATCGCCATACAAGGATAAAGTGGTACAATGCTGACAGGGCTGGAGGAGTGTGTTTTGAAGTTGGCAATCTGGAGAACTTACCTAGTTTAAGATCCCTGTGTAAGATCTCCTGTTCATGAAGATACTTCAGCCCTGACACAATTTGCCTGAGGTAGTATCGTACTTCTGGCTCTGTCAATACCTTCCTCGCTTTTAAGATGTGAGCCATTGACTGCAGAGGAAAAACAAAGGCAGAAATGTCACTGACCATTCATGCACAAGATTCACCTTAAGCAAAAGTAAATGAGTACATAGAGACACAACAACTAAAGCCAACTAAAAATACATTTTACACATCACACATATAAATTAGTTGCAGATTCCAGGTAAGTAAATACTGGATTTCTCCCGGTTGATGCTCACCCTTCTACTGCAGTATTCCAGAAGAATGTAAATATTCTCTCGGTCTTCAAAGTAGTGGTAAAACTGCACAACATGTCTGTGATTAAGCATTCTGTGCAGCTCAATCTCTTTATCAATCTGAAACGACAAGACAGTGGGAAAGAAGAAAGGTGTTGTTAGCCTTACTTCCACAAGGTTGAGCAGACGGCTCTATCAGAACCATTTCAGGAAAAGGGCTAGGCAATCCAGCACACAAAGAGTTCGAGAAGGGAAAAATAAAAAAAAGTCATTCGTGCATACATACCTTCTCCCTTTGATGAGGTTTTGCTACTCTGCTGTGAGGAATGATTTTTGCAGCATAAACTTTATTTGTTGTCAAATCTGTCATCTCGTAACACTTGGCAAATCCACCCTAGAGAGACACAGGAGAAAAAGGCAATTAGAGCAGGGATAAAATGCAGTCCCGCACTTAGTCATTCACCAGCTCATGTATTAGTCAAGAAGCGCAACTTCCTTAGCAAAGAGCAATTTTCTAAGAACAGGTCCTGGATCCATCGTCTGTCGGAAGGCTCGCGCCCCCCCCCCCCCGCATGCAACATCCAAGCCGTTCCCGCGGGCTCGCCC
>VZTA01026262.1:22107-37675 GCA_013398855.1 Mohoua ochrocephala
CGGGGAGTGCTGCGCAGCGCCTGGTTGTCCTGTTCTGCCCTCCCTTGCCCAGCGGTGTGGCCGGAGCGGAGCGGCGGGGCGAACAGGGACTGAACCTCTGTCTTGTCCTCCTGCAGCGACGGAGGTTCCTCTGGCCGCTAGAGTCCTGTGTGGGAGCTCGACAAAGAGAGCTTCAGCCTAAGATGTGTTCTCCTGACTCGAGGATTGCCGCGTGCGGGGCAGTGGGGGTTGGTGATGGACGATCCGAGCTGTGGCCTGTAGGAGCAGCGTGCCTGTTGCTGCACGCGAGGAAGGGAAGGAATTTGTCCCACCTATGCCAAAGCAGCTCCACCACAGGAGAGAGACAGGACCAGCATGGAGCTGAGGCCCATGGGCTTGCTCAGATGGTGCAAATCACTGGCGCGAATGCCCCGCTGCCAAGGGGCTACCCTGTCCCTCCCTTTGTAAGGAGAGCCCCTGCCTAAGGACACCCCCTACAGCTGTCTGACAACAATCAGGTCTAAAATCTCTTCATAAGCAGCAAATAAATCAAGTTGGAAGGCACCCGAAGGCAATTGTCGTATAGGACCTCTGATCTAAGTGTTTGTGTACAGACAATTGTTAAAGAGTGAGCATGGTCTGGGAGAAAAATATTGAAATGTGAAACAGTTTTGCATTTCTCCATTCTGAAGATGCAAAAATGCCAAAATTCATTATTTTCTTAGTGTGTTGTACATTTCTGAAGTAGTAGTTTCTTGTTTGCAGACAAATACTTTCATTGCTGGTAAAAATCAAAGATTAGTTGATGTAGTAGGAATGACTCTCAGAGCATGTAACTGTGTAAGTTACTTCAGTGTCAGTCCCTGAAAATCTCTCACTTCACATCTTAAAATAACAGAATATACTTATTTTAGACTGTCAACAGCAGGATGCATGCCTTAACAGAATGCACAAAGTCCCCCCAGCCAAAACCAGCAAAAGTGTAGAACAACAATATTTGTTTATTTGTTTCTCTCTATAGATATTGCATTATGAAGGTAAGAGTGCTCAAGTGTTAAATATACTGTATTGTGTACACTCTTCTTCTGCCCGTCTGCAGTTTTTTAATGGGCATGTGCTGGTGCATTCAGGTGCCTTCCTAACTCACTCTGCAAAGCCTGGTGAAGTCACATTAGTGTTACGAGTTCTTAACCATAGGGGTAGAGGTAAAAATAGGAAGGAAAAATTGGAATACACAGACACTGTTCAGTCCTGTGCCCCCTCAGCCCTTAGTCCTACAGGCATTGACTTCCTAGACAAATATTTTTACCCTCACATAACTTTACCTTTCTCCAAATTAGGACCCATTTTTGCAAAATAAGTTACTTAATATAAACATGATTTCTCTATGCTTTGTTTGGTGTCAGTACATTGCTTTGGTCTGCTGCGCTGAAAGGCTTATGGGGAAAGGGGAAAATAAGCAGAATAGAAGTACGCGTTTCCCCTCCGCTGGAAAGAAGCGGTACTGCACATGGTGAAAAGCAAACCTAAGGAAAACAAGCTTTGTCTGGTAAAGGTTTAGGGAAGATTGTAAAGCTCGACTTTAAGAGGACACAAGCGCACGATTAAAGCTAAGGACACAAAGTGTTCTGATAAGCAGGACTGGCACTCTTTCTTCTCACCTACTTTGCTGAAACAAAGTATTTAAGCTCTGTTCCCCTCGGAGTTACAAAAGGCCACGAGGCTGCTGGACTGTCCCACGCAGCAGTAACTTGAAGATTGATTCTCCCACTTTTGCATAGGGAGCATTTACCTAATACTTACCTCAAGGTGCCTGGTTTACCATACTATTTATTGTGAGGTTTTACAAAGCAAACTTGCTTTCTTCTAAAGGTGCTCTCTTGGATAAAATGACATTACAGTAAATGTTTGAAACAGACCTTTTTACGTCTTGCAAGAGAAAGGCATCCTAGTCCGCGCTCTGTAATCCCCCACTTTTTCTTCCAAGTTACATTAGCAGAATGCTCAAGTGTACCTGCAGACTGCGCGAGAAGCTTATTTGCAAGCTGGCTGAGATAGCAGCAGCTCTGTAGCCAAATCAGTATGCAGCATTACAGTTTCCCTGCCAAGAAACGGGGCAAACCCAGCCTGAACTCAGGCCTCAGGCGTGCCTTCTGTCTCTATCTCTAGCAAAAAAGTAATCATTTATTCCTACAGCTCCATTTTGATACAAGTATACAGCTGTTCGTAAAACCCATATTACTGAGGGTCTGGGAAGACTGGGTGTACATAAATTCCTGGTTCAGATGAGGAATGGGAATTTGACAGAGCCAGGAACTGCCTGATTAATCAGGCTTGTGGGAAGAAGGTCTTGTCAGGAACTGCTTGTTCTTACCCTAACACTGTAAAAGTGAGGTGTTCAGAGACTTAAATTTCCAGAAAGAATGATGTTAAATCCTGGATGTCCAACTTCGTGAATATTACGGAGTTTTGTCATTGTGTTCGTGGCCATGATTTTGCCAGGGAAACCAAAGCTTTATATGAAATCAGGACCAACACCATCTATGTTGTTTCCAGACTGAGTCTCAACTGAACTTTCTGAATATTTGGTGCCAGTAATACAACTTTCCCTCCCCAGTATGCCGATCTGAGCCAGGTCAATATGCTCCTACAGGTAAACACACAATTCGTACTGGGCTCAGGTGGCAGCCCACACTGGTTTGGCAGGCAGCCCTGACCTTTTACCTGGCTGGCCTCATCATTTGCTTTCTGCTATCAGGTTAGCTTATGGCTTTCCTGCCTCAGGCTAGCTTTTGGCAGAACTATGTTTTTAATTTAGCTGGTCATGGAGTGCCCTCAGCTGCTGAAGAGAGGTTATGACAGTCTGTACTAAAAGAAGTGTATTTTACTTAAAGATGGGACAAAAGAGTGTGTTCCATAAATAGCATCTTCACAGGAATACATCATGCTACAGAAAATGTGTTATTAAAATTGAGTCTTTTACACAAAATTCTTCATGATCCTTTGTGACTTGTCTTGAGAAACTATTGTTAATCCTACTGCACTTTAGTGTTTATTGATTAACTAAGTCTCCTTTCTCTTCTTGGTTTATTCCCTAACTTATCCTCTTAAATTTCAGTTCCACACCAGCCTTTTCTCACCACCCCATATGGGTCTCTACATTCTCTGCTTTTGTTTTCCACACTTTCCCTGTTCTCCAGGGCACTTATTGTTCTGTTTCCAGTAAAATGTTCATTTCTAGGGTTTCTAGCATAGGCATCCTTAACAAATAAAGCATAAAACACAGAAGTTGGACTAGGTATAGAATTAAGCATTTGCTCTGATGCTGCCATGCAGTTTCAGTATGTCACTTCCTTTGCAGGATTTTATTGTCGTAGATTGTCCTTACAGACAGGTATGATACCATTTGTTCTCCTTAAATCATTGCAGAGCTAGCGCAAAGCACTTGTTTCTGCTATAATTCATGTATTTTAACTTTCTTTGTTTGAAGCTTGGCAACGTTTCCAAAGACCTAAATTCTTTTGCAGTTTCATTTGAAGTGATCTACTAATTAAAAAGCAGGCAGACTACCAAGAGCTTAAGGCAATCATATGTTTTCCCAGAAAGATCTCCCAAAAAAAGAGAAGGGTGTTTAGGGCAGTGGTCACACAGGCTGTGCTGGCTTTTAGTTACTTCTGGAGTGGTGCCAAGGTCTGTTCCCTCCCTGCCTGTTCAGCATAAGCTCCCTGGGCCTGGCAGGAAGACAGGCTTGCAGTTGTGGTGGTTTTAGGATCCCGTATTTGGTCCCCAAAGACACAAAACTCTATTTCTTTGAATTTAATGCATACTTACATGGTCAGGATGGATGGATGGCTCTGAAAGGTGTTCCCCCAGTGCAGTGATAGAGTATGAAAATAATATAGCTCCAGCCAAGTGTCAATGTCAAGTGAAGATAATGTCAAAGAGACTCATCTTCCTCCCTTTATTTCCTCGTGCTGCTTGGGTTGAATAATGTCACACAGCTTTATTTCACGCACCAGCCCCTGCCCTCGGAAAGTGCAGTAACACCTTCATACAGCATCTACTTCTAAAAGTGAAGGCAGACCACAGGTTTGCACATTGTGTCATTTTCCTCATTTTTTTTCACAGCTTGACTTGTTTTTCTTGCATATGCCAGACCAAAACAAAGATCATACTAACCTCAAAGCTGACTACTGCAAAAGTAAAGACTCTAAAGCTTTTGCCTTTAAAGGTTTTAAAAGAGACACATCATTTCCTTCAATGAAATTCTCTACGGCCACTATTTGCCACCTTTAAATGCACTGAGGAGAAACAAGACTGCAAACTGTATTAACCATCCATAAAAAACTGTTAAACCCAATGAGCACAAACACATGCAAATATTTCATGTAGCGTCCTGTAGGAATCACAGTCATTCTGCCTTTTTCTGCAACGCGAACCTTCCCAAGTGCTTACTTAGTTAAAGAGTATCGGTCTATGAGATATTTAGGTAGATATCCTGGCACTGTGTCCACCCGATCTGCCATCAGCATCTTTTCTCAGGAGCTGCCACTGCTTCTGGTGATTCTTGGTATCCCATTTAAGGTGCTTGAAACTTTGTGAGTCCAGGACTTGAGACACCGCATGCTGGGGATGCAGTTGTTATGCCCAGAATTAGCCTGCCTCCTGTATAAATGACTGCTAGGCCCATTATGCAACTGCATTGATCATGCAGAAGGAACAAAGATCTGTGTGATGGTAAAGCTTCATGCCCAGTATTAGAGACACTTAGCTTCAAACCTTAGGAACAATTGGAGTAGTGTTTTATGCCCTAAAAGAACTGTCTAGAATCTTTTGTGTTGGCTTTTTTTTTTTTTATTTAGCCCTTCTCAGTGCCCAAATATCTTGCACATAAAACCTCCTTGTTAAAGGAAATAATGCCAAAGGGTAGTCAAAATCCTCTAAACAGAACAAAGAGGTCAGTACTTCAGTCAGTATGTTTCCCTTCCTGATCTCCCTTACCCTTTCCAATTTCAGTCTTCAAGTTCTGCAGGATATAGGACAGGAGAGCTGCCTACCAATTAGGCTAAGTGCACATTTTCTTTCTATGGATAGAATAGCAGCTTCCTGAATCCTAAGGGCAGAAGTCAGTGTTGCGAATGCTCAGATAACACAGACAACACAGGAACAGAATTGTGAGATATATGATGTAAGAGCTTATGTCGTAGGTTGTCTGTCTCCATGACACTCTCTTCTATCAAGAACAACCATATCTGTTTTTTGCCAGTAACTAGACATGTACAGGCCACTTCTGACTACATATTATAAACATGAAGCACAAGAGAGGAGAACATTTAGGAGATTGTAAACATTTGTTGTCTTATTTTCTGTAATTAACTAGGATTGTAGAACAAAGATACAAGGAACCAAATGTTCTGGCAAACAGTACAAGTCATTCTTCCTAATCCTCAAGAGTTGCAGCTAATGTTCATGTCTTAAGAATGCTTGGATATAGAGAAACTCTGGGAAGTTAGGGTTGAAGGTAGGAGAGTTGAGGGTCTACAGAAAAATGAATTACTGCATAATTGGATATAAGCCAACACTTCCCATTAGCACTGTAGGTACAAGAGGAGCTCATTGCTACCAAAGCAAGATGTGCCAGAAGCAATGCTGAATAGGACAGAGTAGAGAGTCTGCTCAGGAAGAAGAAGTGGGCTGAAAGCTGCTGTTGTCAGAGGCAAGTGAAGCAACCAACTCATCTGTGAAAGACGGGCATCCTGTCCTCTCTTTCTCATTGGGATTATATTAAACCAAATTAACAGTTATTATCTTTCCTAGATTTCTTCTACACACCACTCTAACATAAAAACAATAAGATTTAAAAAAACATGTGGTAAGGAGACTTAATACCATATGTTACCATCAAAGTCTGGCCATGACAGAGGCATGTATTCAGAGATTCTGTGGAGAGCTAACCACACTTTTCAATAAACTCTTTTCTGTCTTACATACATCAGAAGCTTTTCTAAGTGTTTCTTACCTTGTGTTTTATATTGATATCTACAGTTTTTCCAGGTAAAAGTGCTTTCTACATTTATGTAAATATTTAAAAGTGGCTGGCACTAAATTTAGTTTATTGGACTTACACTTGTCCTGACTGCTGATCTGAAGAGTTGAAGCATGTCGTTAGTAAAGTCAGTGTACCAAATGAAAATAGATCACACACTGATCAATGGCCTCTAAGGAAAGTTAAGACATCCAGGAAACAGAGACATATAAAGTCTGGTCTGCTGGCCTTTTTAAGAATAGAAATGAGAGCAGGTGATATTTAAGACAGAATGGATAAAAGAAAAGATGAACAAAAAGGATGCCCTAAATAGCTAGATGTGAAAGTGAAAATCCCCACTAGATTTTATTCAGCAACTCACTTTGATCCTTTCATTCCAGCATGCCTTTCTGATTAAAGCTATTGTTAACGTCAGCCACCCAGGGAAGGTAGGTAGGCCAGTGCCATACTTTCCTTCTCCTGAATTTAGCTGCATGGTCCACCAAAGACCAAAGGCCTTAGGCAGCTATTGGACATCTGCTTTTTAAACTAAGGAAGCCAGTACCTTGAATAAAGCTACTCGTCGGTGGAAAAAAAGCTGCAGGCGAACGTATTTGACAAATGCAAACAAAGCTAGAACGATGAGAAAAAACCTACTGGCAAAATGATAAATACACTAGTCAGAAGGGTAAATATTGCCCTCTGAGCATGGGGTATCTCTTTGGGTGTTGTCACTGCCCTGACAGACCAGACACGCACTGGGTAGTAAAAAATCTGTATACCCCCCAGCACCACGGCAGATGCTTTTCTGCACATCTGTGCTGAGAGGAGAGAGTTAGGACTGCCCAAAGGGAACACAAAAATTCAGTTCCACGGCTACAGACCGACACAACCATTTTGTCCAACACATGAGACATTTGGAGAAAATTTTAGTTCTGTCAAATCTTTAGTTCTATTTCAAATTGACATTTTATGCAGGTTTAGGTTGTGGGTTCTCAGTTGGCCTTTAATGTTCCGTATTACTTGACATGGGGTAGTTGTTTTTAAGTTTTGAAAGCAGTTATTGGCACAGATCAACCATAGCAAATTTATTGTGTAACACATACACCAGACTTCCATGTCTGAAGTGCATAGTCATGCCCCAAAGCAAATGCAAAGTAGTGCAGAAAGATAACACTCAACAGAACTTACAAGGTAAAAACAGGAAAACAAGTAGTTATGGCAGCTCTGCAATGCAAAGAGAAGCTTTGGCATCTGGAAATGGGTGAGCTTTTGGAAAAGAAGTGAAATATTGCAAAAACAATTTTAGAAACAGGATGTGATAGCTCGGCCTACAACATAGATTATTGGATTTTTGAGATGGGTCTGAGCTAATTTTAGCTCTCATTTCAAGTAGAGCAGATCACTTCCTTCAGCGAATGTGTAGCAGTGACCTTCACAGTGAACTGTGAGGTTTCTCCTATCGAAAGCTTCAAAAGTTTCTGCTTCTATTTTGGACTTTCAGAAGGGCTAAAAGAATTGTCGCTTTTTTTAGATATGTCAACTCAAGTTTATGAAAAATATTACCTTTCCCTTGTCTGGTTTATATATTTAGATTCTCATGGCAGAGATTCTGCCACTGGAAGCTTCCTGATTTTTTCTTAGTTATCTCATTACTGTTAGCCTTAGATAACAGATTTAAGACTCATAGAATCAGCAAACTCCTGAGAATTAAAGAGATATGGACAGTTTTCACTTCCCTGTCAAGTAGTGACGGGGAGTCACGATCAGCATTCCAAATAATACCCAATTGATAAGTCAGATGTATGAAGGAAATCCTCCAACACACACTTGCGTAAAACATACCTATTTTTAAAAAATCAGAATTTTGTTTTACTGCCCTTGGGCTCCTTGGTGATGGTGCTTCTGGTTAGATGTGTGGTACTTATGGAAACATGGCTGCTTCTAGAGGAGCAGTACTGATTGAGAGAGGGAGAGAGTGAGCAGTAATGAGAAACTCTGGTTTCTGCCCTTTCAGCAGTAAGACGAGGAGTTCGCACTTGTACGTGCTTTGCAAGAAAACAGGAAAAGGTCACCTAAGTGGAAAACAATGTGGTGAGTGTTATTTTTTAAGTATCTTAGAGCGCTTTAAAAAGTGCATTTGTGGTTGGAACAAACGTTTTCAAACCCCATGCAGCCCTGCAGGCTTGGGGAGGAGTGGCTTGAGAGCTGTTCAGCAGCAAGGGATCTGGGGGTGCTGGTTGACAGCAGCTGCACATGAGCCAGAGTGTGCCCAGGTGGCCAAGAAAGCCAGTGGCATCCTGGCCTGGACCAGCAATGGTGTGGCCAGCAGGACCAGGGCAAGGATTGTCCCCCTGTACTGGGCACTGGTGAGGCCACACCTCGAGTGCTGTGTCCAGTTCTGGGCCCCTCACTCCAAAAGAGACTGAAGTGCTGGACCGTGTCCAGAGGACAGCAAGGCTCATGAGGCATCTAGAGATCATGTCTTATGAGGAACACCTGAGGGAGCTGGGAGTGTTTATCTTGGAGAAAAGGAGACTCTGGGGGGATCTCGTTGCCCTCTACACCTGCCTGAAAGGAGGTTGTTAGTAAGGTGGGGTCCAGTATCTTCTACTGTGCCTACAGTGAGAAGACTCAAGGAAAAGGCCTTAAACTGAGACAGGCGATATTCAGATTAGATATTAGAAACAATTTACACTCAGAAACAATTTTTTCACTGTTAGGGTGGTCAGGCACTGGAACAGGTTGTTCAGGGAGGCGATGGAGTCACCACCCCTGGAGGTCTTCAAGAGGCGTCTGGATCTGATGGTGAGTGATGTTTAGTGGTTTAGGGATTACAGTGGTAATGCTGGGTTGACAGTTGGACTGGATGATCTTGAATGTCTCTTCCAACCCTGATGATTCTATGATTCAGAGCTATCCTGATTTCAGTGAGACTAGTCCCCAAGCATGTCTTTGGACAGAAAGATACAAGGCAGGTAAACTGCTTAAAAAGTTTCTCTGATCAGGAAGTGCAAATGCTCCAATCTATTTGCTTTAAGAACTTCAGACTTTGTTGGACTTCATTAGACCCAGGCTTGTCTCTCTCATGTAAATTCAATGCATATTCTTTTCTTTCTTTTCCCCCCCCCCGCTTTTAATCTGTCTTATCTTCTCTTAGTTACTGTGTCTCTCTTATGATTTTTAGTTGGGTGATATCCCCTGCTTCACTAATTTCTTAAGTTAAGATGGCATCCATGAGCCAGCCTCTTGGGCAGCTGTCAGACCATCCTCCGCAGTCTAAACCGACAGCCTTGCGGTCTCTCCCACTTGCATTAATGCAACCTGTTCACTTTGCTCTGGGACAAAATTTGAAAAGCACCACCATCTTTTACTGGAGAGAAGGTAACACTCAGAAGACTCCCGAGGAAAAGATCAAAACTTTTCAAACATCAGGAAACAGAACGTGCAGAAGCAAACAGCAAATTAAGCTTATGATGAGAGGAAGAGAGAGTAACAAATAATATAGCCAGTGGAAAGAACAAAACAATGCAATAAATACAGACGACAGACTGTATCAGAAGGTGTTGCTTTACAAGAACTTGATGCCACAGACTAAGCTAGATGCATTTTAAGTTTGGGATCAAATGGGTGATCAGTCATCTTGCCTGAAGTAACTCCTAAGTGCTCCCTCGCTGCTGTTTGAGAGGAGTCCTCCTATGATACTGTGTCAACCAGCATTTACTGAATTACAATGGGTTTAGAAGGATAAGAATATTATGGAGAGAGAGCGGGCACACCTCAGTGAGCCCCAACAGGCTCAGGAGCTGGGAAACCCTTTGTTCCATGAACACTAAATATAAGCTGCTTGCTCAGTGGCCATCATCCTGTTCCGCATGAAACAGCCATTTCATCAAGAGAGAAAAGCAGTGCCTGTGAGGGAGTTGAGACTCTCCAGATAACAGATAATACTCACCAGCTGCATTTTCTCTCAACATTTTTTATTTGTTAATGTTCAAATTAGTTGCAGAGGTGAAGGGATGATAAAATCTATCACCTGCTTTATGATCTTATGAGAAATTATGAGCAGGTCCTTTCCTAGGGACTGCAAAAGACTTTCTTTCAGAAAAGAAAGTTCTAAGGTGTTTATCTATAGTTTCATTTTGTTGTATGTGTGCCTTGTGACTAAAACCAGTATTTTCCTCTCAAACTGTTGAGAAGTCTTTGTGCCTGCAGAGTTGTGCTGACCAATCTGCTCAGGATATCTGAGTTACATTGCACCAGGGCCAGAGAGTGTGCAGTGCAGCTGGGGCACAGCTCCCCAGACACGGAAGGTATAAAACAAATAATCATGAAACTTTTCACTGTTTGGAGTTAACATTGGCTGAGTTCATTTGCTGAGCAGTGGAGAGATAGGACAGATCTTCTTGCTGCATGCAAAATACTCTTTTTTTACCATTAAGTAGGACCCTGTTTCAAACAGTATGAGTCAGGAATGACTAATGATATATGCTTTTTCCATAGCTGTGTTGTGATCCAGACCAGGCAAACTTTTGGTCTTTCCTTCAGGCACTGCTTCTTCCAGGTCCACAGCTATGACCCACCCCCATTCTCTCCCTGCAGCCGAACTGGTGTACACCCTTTGGCTGGTTCCTCACAGCTCCATTCTCTCACGGTTCAGCAGGCTGTGGCCAGCAGCTCCCAAGAGCCTGCTTAAAGCACACTTAAAATGCTTTAGCAGAAAAAAATAAAAATGCATAATACAAAGGGACAGAAAAGAAAAGAGTAGTAAGAGATTCTGCTTGTGTTTTTTATCTAAAGGTAAATAGTTGTAATTTATACTCCCACCCTTCTGGGGTATGAAAATCTCCAAGAGAGTGAGTCCCACTGATGTTTCTGCAGATTTCCTCCTAACAATAATCTCCCATGTTGGACTTAATGGCTTTAAAATCAGCTGATCTTCCATGTCATTTAAGCGTTTCCTAAGAGGACTGTATGACAGTTCACCTCCAGCTCTTAGGTGTATGAAGCTTGGCAACTCTGTTTCCTGACAAGTCTTATATTCATCATAAATGCATCCAGCTACCATTTAAAAGCTCAGCATTAACATTACCCTTAACATGTAACTAAAAATCCTTTCAAGCATGCCATAAAACACATTTGCACAAACTCACTGAGGCACAAGAACTTTGTCTGTGCGCAGTTCCAAAGAACATACAGCTTCTTTTGAAGGCCATAACTGCAAATGTGAGCAAACGGTTCATTTCCCATCAATGTGATGAATATACTTCTTATTTTTTTCCCTGGGAATAAGTACACAGGACAGAGCTACTAGTAACCTTTCTAAGAACTGTCTTGCCATTATTCATTCCAAAGAGATGTTGAGTATCCCTCAGCACTAGTTTGAAAACAAACCAGTGGGAGATCACAAGTCACAATTATAATTTAATAGGAAAATTAAAATAAATGCAATAGTACAAGAACGCTGACAGAGTCAGGATCTGACACCCTGTTAGTCAGGGTGATGGTAGCAGTCCAGATGAAACGGTTCTGTTGAAGCACTGATCCTGTAGAAGGGCCTAGTCTTCACCTGAAGGTCCAGTGGTAGCTCTTGTCCTCTAGGAAGCCAGCAGGTAAGGGCAACTTGTGCTGTTCCAAACCCCAGGTTATATCCAAGTGGGAATGCTTGGCTCCTCCCCCTGGGCGGAGCATCTCACACTGGGATGATGTCATTCTGTGAGTCATGGGGTGGGTCCTTGACAGCCCATTAAACAGAGATAGCTCCCGGAGGGAGTTATCAGGGATGAGTCCTGGTGGGAGATAACGAGCACTGCCCCACCCGCTTTAACAGCTTGTGAAGATGATAATAGAATACATGCTATTGGTTACATCTTACTTTGTAACCTAGGGCATCCTGTTAGCCCACCCTCCCCTTCTGTAACTCATCAGAAAGCATAGGTACTTTCAAGGTGAGAACACTAGAAATTTCTCTTTCTCAGCACTTTCCTCTGAGCGAGAGAGCCAGACTTCATTCTCTCTCTCTGGCTCCAAGAAACAGTAAAGGAAGGCAGGCAGCTTAGGCAAAACTCGAGTATTTTCAGCCGCCTATTTCCAAAATGGAGCCCAATATTTCTCCGTGCTGTGGAGCACAGATACATGAACAACTGTCGGTCCAGGACTGGAGGAACACCTTATGGCATCCTCAGAATGAAAAAATAATCCTATGATAGTGTGGTGGTGCTTCATCTCTCCCAGGCCACTCTGTGATGTCAGGACTGCTCGTGAGGCCCTCCGTGATTAACAGCTCCTGGGCAGCTAGCTCCCCTTGAGCCATCAGAACCTGTCTATTCCCAGGACCTTCTGTTGCTTAACAAGCTCCTGTTTTCCTACAGATAGCCTTGGAATGTTATTTTAGTTTGAATGGTAACCTGAGTGGGACAATGTTATTGGACTTCTGAGTAAAATTTTTGACTTGGATCGCAGCCAGGGTAGAGATTGACCGAATACTAAAGCCAGTCATCTCACAACACCATAGGCAGGGGCCCTGACTGAGGCACTGTGAACTCTTTTGGGCCACAGAGGACTGGAGCCAGCAATGCTGTTTCTCTGGGATGCCTCTCAGAGCCTACCAGCTCTCAGTTTTGTGATACTCAGAGTACTGTTGCCAAAAGCTGATGATGGGGCCTGGGCTGACACCTCCCCACCACTCAAAGCTCAACCCTTGCCTGTTGAGAAATGCACAGGCATTTTAAGTATTTCACTGAACTCGATGGGAATTTTTGACAGGTATCTTTGTACATATTGATGTATACATACATCTATCTCTCTGTCTGTGTGCGTGCATGTGTGAATTGATTTAAATGCCAGATGGTAAGTCTACTACGATTATCATCATCTAAGGTTTTTATCATTATTGCTATGCTTATAGTAAATCCTGTTGAATCATTTCATAAATGTTAAATTAGTCAATGATTAAGTGCTGCTAAATCCCTATTTCACCCTCAGCCTTTGCATCCCTGGTGTCTGTGAAAATCATTCTAAATTGATTCTGCTCATATTTTCCCTTGTGTGCTTCATCTATAAAGTAACACAGTGAACCTTGCTGTCCAACTTTGTCACACTTCTTAAATCTTGATTAAACCTGCTTTTGCTGACACCTTTGCCCCTGATTTTTCAAGCTACCTAGATCACTCATTCATAACCAACAGTAGCCAAACTATCATCTTTAGCTCCCTGAATTCAAATCCATTTCAAGCATGAATAAATACCTTTTATTCTAACTTTTTCTCAGTTCTACCTCTCTACATTCAAGTGGAACATTGCACTGAGAGGCAGAACACACTGTGCTCCCACCTAAAGGAGGTAGTTTCCTTCCAGCTACTTGGTTGACAGGTCTAAGAGATGAAGGTATATTTCTATTCTCAACAAGTGGCTCATTATCATGTATTTAATAGTCCCTGTGCCCACAGGTCAGATACTTCTGTAGCTGTAATGCCTCTAAAAAGTTCAACTGATGTTATCCATCCCTTTACATGAATTATGTCAATTGTGAGTGATGAATGCCAAAGCAGCATAATAATTTACTGTCTTTTCTCAGTCAGTAATAATTACGTGGATGAGGGAGACCAAAGGAAGTTTTTACAATCATCAGTATTAAAAGGTGTAGCTTGGTGTTACAGCTGTATTTTCAGCTCATAAGTGACCACACTTATGTTTCTTAATACACAAAATATAGTAGCAGGGCTAACTTCTAGTTCTGTTTTGAATATCTGTCTGTCTGAACATATTTGGTGCTTAAATAGATCTCATATGGTTTAAGATATACCAGGAGAAAAAATACGGGCAAGACTTAGAGGACCTGACACAATATTTGAATTTTGGCATTAGGAAGACATGGCACAGATGGAGAGGGACAGCGGATTTAGGGACCCCATGTCTTGACTCTCCATGTGAAACTGGAGTAGGTGGCATTAAAAGGGATTACCTTTTAATCTGGGCCCAAAACAATCACAGCAGTCACAGCAACTGTCCCTATACATAATGACCTTAACAGCTTTTTTTCACCTGTGTTCTCCAGCATTTTGGAAAACACTGACTAATGTACACTTGCAATATTCATGCAATATCCCTTGTTTGTCAAAACAGAGCAGTTTTAATGCATGTTATTAAACAGGTGCTATCTGAGAAGATAATCACAGTTTGACATGTGCAGTCCTGTTTATTGAGGTGGATTATAAATGATAATGAGGACTGGAGCATAACCATCTGCTTTCGGGTGTCCAGTTTTGGCGAGCTGTTGAATCCAATGTTTTGCCTCATACAAAGATTAATCAAAGCTCCAGTACCCTTTTTTTTTTTCTTGTTTGTTTGTGTTTCGATTGAAAACTTAGCAGCAAATTTATGCCATTTTAGAGAAAATTGTACTTATCTCATCATGACAGACCCGCTGAGAAGTCCATCTTCCCTGGGAGGATGAGCTCAGTGGTCTCCACTTTCTAGGACCGTCTGGGAACTGCCACCCCCATCTTTCCTTCCCTCTGCACCTGAAGCAGCCAGCATGGAGGCAGTCCAGATGGCATACCTGTAAAGGAAATTTTCTGCTACATCAGTGGCAGGACGGGTGTCTTGGGATGATAGTAAAGTTAAAGTAAACATCCTTTGTGTTATAAGAAAGCTAAGGCAGAAGAGAGACTATTTTTAGCAGGCAAACATTTGGACACTGACACGAGAACTTGTTGTTGTGAGATATACACCAATATTAATAGTACAATGTTTCTTATCAGGTTTCACATTGTTTAACTTCTGCATTTTAAAATAACATTTTCCAGCTTGTTTACTCAGCTCTTTCCTTCCCAGTTTTATCTGTTATCAATTACAACTGGAAGCAACAAAAGCCCAACAGCACAAAGAGCACTTTGCAGCAACCACCCTCCTGTTAACAGCATTCCCCCTACGTTTTATGGCTGTTAGTGATGTCCAGCAGATTGCTGTTTCACAGAAATAAGAAATAAAACAGGCTTAAACATGATCCATGTCTTATCACTGAAGACTACAGCTTGCTTTGTTAAGAAAGAAGGAATATACATACCAAGAAGAGCTTCTATGAGTGTGTTAACCAGAAAAGGAAGGTCAAGGAGGAGTAAGGGCCCCTGCTAGACAAGGCTGTAAAACGGGTAACAAGGATGAGGAAAAGGCTGAGGTACTCAACAGTATTTTTTGCCTTGGCAGTGATTGCCTCTCTTCTCACACTTCTCAAGTGGATGGACAGTAGGATAGGGACTGGGGGAGCAAAACCCCTCCCACTGTAAGTAAAGATCAGGTTCATGGCCACCTGAGGAACCTGAATGCACACAAGTCAATGGGACCCGGTGAGATGTGTCCCAGAGTCCTGAGGGAAATGGCTGAGGTAGGTTCCAAGCCACTCTCCATATATGAAAATTCAGGACAGTCCAGTGGTGAAGTCCTGTGTGACTGGAAAAGGGGAAACGTTGTACCCATCTTTAAAAAAGGGCTGCACCCAAAGCAGCGTGGCCAGCAGGGCCAGGGAGGGGATTCTGCCCCTCTGCTCTGCTCTGGTGAGACCCC
>VZTA01026263.1:0-61179 GCA_013398855.1 Mohoua ochrocephala
AACTACCAGAATAATATCTATGAAAGTGATGCCAAATGTGATGAGCATTTAACTGTCTAAATGGTATTTAATAGGTGCCTGCAGCCTGATCACCTTAGTTTATATACTTAACAACTTAGAAAAACTAAGCAAAGTTAAATCCATTTGTTGTTTTCCTACAGAAAACCTAGAGAGCTATTTTATTTCAGCAGAGGATCTGATCTAAATAAAGCTTGGCAAGAAATATCTTAGGCAATATGTTTCCCTTGAGTATATGTTCAGATGTTTTTTGGAATAATTCTTTCCTTGTGCATCAGTTTTACCCATCTAGATAACCACTGATTCAATAGAATGTTTGTGTAAAAGCAAGAGTAACCACTGGGAAATCAAGGTTTATATGCCATTCTGTTAGAGGAGTTTTTTCTCACTTGTTACAGAGAAGTCACTTGCATAAAAAAATAGTTTTGCTGCCATTAAACACTCAATAAAGCCTTTTACAAGAGTACAGCATTATTCAAATAGTCTTAACCCTGCCAAGTGTTTACATTAGATTTATGAAAGCTTTTCTTGCATTCTGAATATTGTGTTAATCTTAATTTCTTCTCTGAAACCATTGTGTGCATGGTCAAATAACTGCTGTGTTGCATCCCAGGAGGGGAAAGGAGTCTTGAAAAATCTCAAGGGGAAGCGTGTTAGGATAATCAAAATTTATATGTCTTGTTCTTGTCTACAATAGCTCAGTGGATGTTCTAGTTTTGCAAGATTGTTTGTGGTATAGAATATGGTAAATTGCTCAGTTCAGGTTTTCTCATTTAAACACAGGTCATATGTGCATTATATTACACCTATATAACCTCTATCTAGTTCTGTAATGAATGAGAAAACCACTGGTAGAGAAAATCTTGAAGGGCTCAAATATGATTACACTTTTATAGCCATGTTTCTTCTGAGAATCAGCCATAAGCATTTCTTATTGAACCAAAGTGTTCTCTTCAGATGGCAGAGATGCAGATATTCAAGTAGTGAAATATATTTCACACTTGCCCATAACTTTTCTAAATAGTAAAATAAGCAGCTTTTAAAATTCCATCCTTGGATTAATATTGAAAGTAGAGAAGAAAGAATGAACATAGGTTTGAAATGAGTTTTTACATAGAAAGCAAAACAGACAGCAGGTATACAGCATACAACAGGAAAACTATCAGATGGCCACTTCAGGAAGAGTGAACACTCTCATGGAACAGCCAGGGAGTAAGGCTGAGTCCTATGTGAAATCATGGTTCTCACTACAGAGGACTGGTTGAAGGACCTAGGATGTCACACTTCCTGTAATACCTCTTCCTTTCAGACTTCCCCATAGAAGGAATAAAGTTTAATTTATTTCCTCGAGAATTATCTGTAAGGAAAATTATTTGAAAGAGTAGGTGAGTAGCTACAGTATTAATTTGGCAAAATGTCCTTTGTTAGAAGTAGTCTTCTAATGATGAAAGAAACTCTGTCCCTCTAACAACTTTCAGTTCTATCAAAGAAATTTTTTTTGCTTGCATTCTGGGGAAAGACATTAATTCAGAGTCTTTTTGTAAGCACAGTTTCTCCACTGCAAATCTCCTCTGGGGCATGCAGGAATAGAAAAAAAGCTTCAACAAGAGATCTATTCTTTCATGATGTCTTCTGTGAAAAACCTTGGACAAGAGTGAAGAATTTCCGCATCCATAGAAAAAGAAGATAGTTATTGAGAGAAAAGTGATACATCAAGATCTCCAAAGGTAAAACAAGGTGTTCAGTATATAGTCTGGGGAAAAACAAGGCCTGTGTTTGCGGTTTTGATTGTTTTTTAAAAAGGAAAATGTACTAGTGAGTCACAGATTGTCTGTGACAAGGGCAATCTGAGGATGACTTTCAGTTACAAACCTTAATCTCCCAAACCCTTATCTCCTCACATCTTTGAATGTGTCTCCCTATGTTTTCGTCTTTTTGAACCGCAATCAAACACTCATTCTGTCTGCTTCTTTCCATCTCTTTCCGCCTCCAGAAACCAGGACTTCAACCACTGAGCTTCACATTCACCTGCCACAGCTTTCCTTGAGGCCCCTGCTGCCAAATCCCTAACCCAGACCTCACCTGTGTGTTGAGAGGAGAGAGACCACATTCAGTGGTCAGGATGCTGACATTACTGCATGGCTTTGGTCCCCTGCACAGGTCAGTTTGTTACAAGTCAGAGAAATGACTCCTATCCCAGCCTGTTTCCTGTGTGCTGCCAATCTCATCCTCTGAGGTCCTGAACTTCTTTAGGAGGACAGTTTCCACAGTCTGATGGGCAGTTTTCCTCCAAGGCAGGCATTAGTACCTAACAATACAGGATGATCAGATATGAACAGTGAGGGGGAGGGAAAGAATCAGGGAACTTAAACTGGGGGACTGGAGAGAAGTGGGAGTGAGCTCCTTACTTAAAACTGAGTAATTCAGTCTCTTCTAGATCTTTCAGTAGTGGTTACTCAGAGAAAATCCAGGTTTTGAAACAGCAATAGATTTAGATGCAGACATTCATAGTGAGGTGGAAGAGAAGTGACTAAAAATATGAAGTCAAAGCAACATATTATTTCTAATTTACTGTAAAGATGACTTTTGGCCATTTTCACACTTCCTGTGTCCTGAGTCAACCTTTTTTTTTTTTTTGTTACTGAAATTTGTCAGTTAAGCTAAAGATCATGACTTAGTCGTAAGTTACTCATCTGATCAGCCCTCTAAGAAACACAGGACCCAAGGCAGAATTGCCTTTATGAGCGGGCATGTTTCTTTTCATCAATTCAGTCTGAATCAGATCAGTTGACAGATGTTTTATTTTCTTTTCTCTTTATCCTTTACCTAATGATGAATGAAAGAAAATTTCAGTAGATGTATTTAATATTCTTCTTTATATCACCAAAATATATTAAGTTTCAAAAATGTATTGTGTTCATTTATGTCGCCCTGATATTTATTTCTCCCTTTATTTGACTTAGCCATGTCATTCAATTGTTATATATTTTGAATTCTAAGTGACCGAAACAGTCTGATTTACTATTTCACCATCTGGGTTTAATTTAATTGTTGATATTTTTCCCCTCTTTGTTGTAAAATCAATAAGTACAGGGACTTGCACTAGATCAGACTCAGGAATACCTTACATTTTCCTGAAGGAAGCCAACTACAAAATAAATTTCGAATCTCAAGTTCTATTTATTGATATTTTAATTTTATAAAAGAGCACCATAGCAATATCAAACATACTATGTTCTTTCTTGTTTGAAAGGCTTCTTAAACTCCCTCTTGGACTGTAATACAGCTGTTACACAGCTGAACTACAGACTTAACTGTAGGGAGTGTTGTAGTCAATTTGGTGTGCAGTATTACACAATTGAATTCAATATTGTTTCTCCTCCAGCAAAACAATTTTCATCCCTTCATTCAGGGATGATCACACTTGTTTAACTAACAGCATTAGGTGTGGACAGGGACTAGTCCTCATTTTCTCCCTGAGTGAGCTCACTGAAACTTGTCTTGACGTGCAGGAGGTCTGATCAAAACAGCCTTCCTTTGGTGCATCCCCTGGTGTTAACACTGATGTGCCTCACAGTTCTTGCTGAGGAGTAGGAATTAAGACAGGATGGCTGCTGAACTTGTGGCTGGTGAGCCTTGGAACAAGACTTCCCACCAGCATGTGACCCATCACCTCTCAGGGCTAATGGTCACTTGTTTTCCGTGGCTTGTGTAAGCAGATATCTCAAACAAGAATAGCCCAGGAAATGTCAATGGACACACACACTCTCCTCAGAGAAACTTGGAAAAGAATTAAAAACTTGATACAGGAAAGTTTTAACACATTCCTCAGAGAGTCCATAGCAAAACTAGAAGAAGCAGAAACAGGTTTCTTGGTTTCTGCTGTTACCTAGAGAATGTAAAAGCAGAATACTTCTTCCTGAAGAAGGAAGAGTATTTTCCCTTCCTTCAATCCACTTTTCTCTAAAATGCTTGAGACTCCAGTGATGTCATGGGAATAGCAATGTTGTATTTTACTATAACAGAAAATTACTTTAAAAATCAGCTGTCATTTCACTTATCTGGAGCTAAACTAGGTTGCTCCATTCAGTGAAAGGATCTAAGCCCCAGAGAGATTACCTTGGTCCACTGGTCATCTTTCCCTTCACTCTCTGCAGTGGAGGAAAGAATAACATAGTCCTATATTTGGCAAAGAGTATCCCTATCCACAGTCTAGTTCTTCAGAAACCTGAGACTCCCAACCAAAAAGTCTCTGGAGATTCCTGAGACCAAGTATAAGGATGTTGTTCCTATAAAGAATCTTCTTGTTTTAAAAAGAAACTAACCCCAAAAAAACCCCATATTCCCTTTAGGCATTGAAGGAAGTAACTGGAACAGTCTCTAGGGTTGTCTTAATATCAAAAACTAACACCATCAAGTACAAAAATCTTGACATTGAACAAGTTTCTGTCACAAAGATGGATATTAGAGATTCTGCACCTAAAATAAAATCGATGGCACCCAAGGTGCAAATCTTCTTCCAGGAACTGACAGAAAACTAGAAAAGTAGAAGTACTTGATAGAGTAACTGAAGCTGGAAACAGCTTAAAGAAACTCTCAGATACACGAAGACAGTGATGCTCCCCTCTCCTGTATAGGCCACATGGGCCCAGAGTCTACTTCTCAGAGCTCTGCAGAAACTGACAAAGGGAAAAAATGTGTATAAATCACAGAGGAATCTGAAAAACCTCTGAAAGAGCCACAGATCCATGAGAATGAAAGGAAAAAAGATATCTAATCCAAAGGTAGAAATCACCTGCATTAAGCAATTAGACCAGATGGAAATAGAAATATTATTTCTTATTAAAAAGCAATATGTGGATAGCAGCAGGTAAACCCCAATTTAATTCTAAAGGGAATCCCAATTAAAATAAGTAAGGAATTCTCAGAAAGTGAATATTTGAGATAAAAAAAACCCAAAACACACTGGAACAAAGGGGAAAGAACTAATTTTTGATATAAAATCACCTAGAATTTTCTTAAAGGAGTATTACCTGCCTCCATAGCTGTGAAAAAAAGGATGATCACTTAATGAGAGTCATTAGGATATGAAATGTTTTATTGTAAATGCAAGGACCAGTTATTTTTTAAGATTTTTTCCTCCATCACATTAAAAAGCAGTCAATGAAGTACTCAGCTAATTTAATAAAATCTACTGCTGGTGTTCTCATACAGGTGAGATAATAAAACCTATAGCCTTGTGATAAAACTATAGCCTTGTGATTAAAAGATAACTCCAACACACAACTTTGTTCATGGGTAAAAATTCTTGAAAGCCTGAAATTACACTTTGAGCTAGAAGGTCCTAAAGAGATAAATGAACCCAGGATAGGATCTCTCCTGACTTGGCAATAGGTCGTATTTCGGCAGCCTCACAACAGAAAACTAAATGGCGTCTTCTGCAAGGAGCACAAGGCACAGGCAGCAATGAGGACTAGCAACCAAGCGGACAGAGAGAGAAGATAATTAAGGGGAAACATTAAAAGTCTTCTGGGATATTTAAAATCCTAAAACTTTTCCTTTTAAAAAAATTATTTATATCAAGCAGTGCCAGTACATGAGTGTACAGTAGCAGTTTTATGTAAAGTGAAAAAGTGATATAAGGATTTATCACATCTGACAACAAGGCAAATTCAGACTCAAGAGGTAGCTGTGGGTAATGTTACTTAGTAGTATAATAGGAAAGGATGTACCAGGATAGCTTTTCTTTTCCTTATTCACTAAACAGCAATGTATTTCTCCTGCTAATCTGAAACTGCATACATAAGGGAGAAATTGATTCCTGTTGTAGAGTGGTGTCTAAACAAATCATGAATAAAAAAATTTATTTACTAGCTTTAGTATAGTACAAAAAACTCTTACAAGCTTATTTCAATCTAAGGATGATGATTCTATTTTAAAAAGATGTTTAAAAATGTAACTATTAAATTTTTTAATTAAAAAAAAAATCTCCAAATCTTCGGAAAATTAATGTTCCATGAAGGGTGATTGGTAGGAAAGGATGGTAAGTTTACTGTCTGACACCCATTTTTCTCTGAAGAAGGAGCAGGCTAAGAAAATGAAATGAAAAAGGAATGCTCAGCTAGCACCCAATCACTAAAAATACATTTGGTCTGAATGTGAGAATGCTATAATCGGATTAGCACTAAGGGAAAAAAAAGCAGTGAACACAAAACCTTTGTGTTTGATAAGGAGACATTACAACATCTGAACAAAAAAATACTGAGATTAAAGACAGCCTATACTCCTGTATTTCAGTGTATCAGTTCAAGCAACAAGGGCTCATTTTAAGAAAAAACTATCAAAAATTCATTTTTAAACAAAAGCATTTTCATAAGAAAATAAAAGAAGTATGAAATGATGGTTGGTATAAGAAGAAACTTTGTGTGTTGCAAACTTAAAAAAAAAGTATATGAAAAAGAGGTCAATTATATTGTTTTCTGTATAGTTTATATTTGAGGAAAAAACTGACCCCACACTCTTGAAAGAAAATGATGTTAAAATTTATATAGATGAGTGCAGAGGTAATAAAAAAGAACCATTATCTTGGGAGAAATGCATAGATTTTCATTTGAAGACATAATTTTTGCTGATGAGATATATTAGACTATTAAAATAGGCTTATACACACTGCTGACAATAGAAGATAGCATAAACTTTGGGATCAAAATTCTACATCCTGGGAGTGAAAAATTAATCCTATTTTAAAAGATTTCTCCTTATTTTCCTACTCTGTTGCAAAAAAAAAAGTTTTTATAAGCAAAGCATACACTCTTTCTTGGCCATGAAAATATTTATAGCCATAGAAGAGAAAATTAATGCTTTTCTAAATGATATACTACAACAAATATTGAATAGACTGTAATAAAATCTAACTCTTTGATGAATAATTATGTGGCAGTCACATTTTCAAAGTGCTTGAAAGACAGGTTCTAGAAGATATTTATGTGTTTAAGTGTTTCAAGCATTATTTCAATGCATTTTGGGAGTTTTCTTTTGGGGAGTTTTTTCTCTAGGATTTTTCTGGTCTGGAAATCCAAGCTGATGCAAAAATGTGTATTTTTACCTTGTTAGCGAAACTGTAGAATGCATCCCACACAAAACTCGGAGAATGAGCCTTGGGTAAAATAAATGGGTAAATGGGTAAATCCATGACATTTGTCAAATAATTCCATATACTTTAAAGGGGAAAATAACTGCATGCCCAAATCATAGGAAAAATATTTATTTTAAAACTGATTTGATTTCTGGAATTCTAATGCACCAGGTAAGTCACCATACAATATTAGAACAGCAAAATTTAAAAATAATAGCCTATTAATGGGCAGAAAAATTTTGACAAAACAAAATCCATACATGAGAAGTTTCCATGTGGGTGTTTAATTCTCATTCATACCTAAAGGAGGAATTGCCTAAAGAACACAATTTACCATGGGCTAATACGTTATGAGGTGGAAGATCGTGTGCACCAAGTGAGGCTGAAAAGGACCTTCGTGTGAATGATTTGACATCTATTGTCTAGGCTGTCACTATATGTGGTATAAAATGGTTCCAAAAGTTGCCTATTTGTTTAATAGTTTCCTAGAATCCTCTCAAATTCCAAAATCAATGAACAATTCACTGAAGTTGAAATCCAACAAAGACAAAATTGATTGCACCTCTCATGCATCTGTGTCTGTAATAAATACTAATGCCCAGCTATTTGCCAAAGGCTTGCTAATAGCTTCAACTCTCAGTTGCAGCAATTAATTGAGACTCAGATAATTTATTCCAGGAAATCCTGAGTGAGGGATAATAATAAAATCATACAAAGATAGAGATATTGTCAGGGAAAATTTGAGGACTTCAGTGGCTCATCTACACACCTTTTTAATAAGCCATCTCGAGGACAATAATTCTAGTTGGATATGCAGCAGGAAGATATTGGCTGTCGAGAGCAGATCATATCAGACTGCCTCAAAATGTATGTGGAAATGACTTCGATCCCTCCAGCATAAGCAGTACCTTGGTACAATCTATTCTTCTGTTGGGTAACAATATAGGCACATAATGAACTCTGAAGATAATTAGGCAGCAGAAAATATGTAACCCAGAATATTACAAAAATCTTTAAATGTAATTATTATACGAATATAATATATGCTTATTTAAAGGTGATTAAAATAATGTATATCGAGGAACGTTCTCATGGAAGGAAGACATCCACAGATTTGAGAAAAAGGATTAATGAATTCTCATCATGTTTTGCTGGTTCAGTTTAATGTAAAATTAATGTTTATTTTTTATGTTCCTCTTCAAAATAAGTTTGGATGGATGCAAATTAAGACAGGATAGCAATCTCACTCAGGATGTAATGGGTGAAATATAAAGATTTATAGAAGAGTAATTATGACATTGTGCCAGCCAAGACAATGACTGCCAAAACCACTTAGGTAGAAAGTTTCTTAATCAGTCTTTTGAGATAATAAAAAAGAGGGCAATTGCCTGCCCTCCTGAAAAGGGGGAGGAAAAGAACATCTGCTCTCCTTTACTAAATGCTTTAGACCCCTGCTCTTCCTCTCCTTAAAGCAAATATTTTGTATATAGAATGATATGTCTCTATTGCATTTGCTTGTGGAAAATTAATAATAATAGTAGTAGTAGTAGTAGTTGTAGTTGTGGCAGTAATAGTAATACTACTACTAATACTAATAATAACAACAGCAATTAATAATAATAGAATCAGAGAATGGGTTGGGTTGGAAGGCACCTTAAAAATCGTTTAGGTTTAGGTCCAATCCCCTTGTCCATGGTAGAGACACCTCTCATTAGATCACACTGTCCAGCACTCCATCCAAACCAGCCCTGAGCCCTGCCAGGGATGGGGCATACAGAATTCCTCTTGGCCTGTTCCTGTGCTTCAGGATTGATTTCTTGGAATAAAAACAGTCAGTTCAAAACAGAATACTGATTGCACGTGGGAGATAAAAATCTGATTCTACTGTACTGCAAAACTGTTAGAGCCGATTTTATTGTGATTATCATGCTTTACTGAATACATCTTGGAGAAATGGTCGTGAGGTTCCTGATGTAGTTAATGCCAATTGCCATTTGCAATGCCAAGAAGTTTGTGTAAAAGAAAAAAGAAAAATATGAATGAAAGAACCATCCTCCACCCCCACCCCCAGCCTGATTTCAGTGCCAGTCCTTTTCCCTTTATTTGGTTGGAATAACAGCCATTCCTATCTATCATTTATCTCCCCACAGTTGACAGATGCTGTAGATGCTTGCGAGGTCCGGGAAGAAGATGAATTTTCCAACTGTGTCAAAGAGAACTTAATGCAAACCTCAAGCAGTGAAGCACTTAGTAGATGCAAAAACAAAGGTTGCAAACGATTGATTATTCATGGAGATATTTACTGTTTGAAGGCTAGGTGGCACAGCAAGCCAGACACACTGCTCTCATGTGAAGACCCAGGGTCAGATTGCACCGTTCTTGCCTGATGTGAAAATCAGAATGCTGACAAGAGAGCGCCTACCACCCCAGAATTTACATACAAAAGATGTAACTGGGCTCAGCTAATCAACTGTGCCTGTCATAACAACAGAAAAGGAACATATACATGCTGTTAGAATGTCTCAGCTGAGCAACATAAATCTCCAGCTGTAGGAGGTATTTTCATTAAACAAACTAACTCACTCATCTGACATCACCTAAACATACCCTCGGAAACAAGTACAAAGAGTTTGACTCAGACTCTGAGGAAGTTGCCTAAGCTCTGAGACTCGGTGTGACAATTAAGAATATGAACAGACTGAAAAGGACTGAGAGTTTGGAATTAGAGAATCTAAGCACCTATGGAAGGACAATTAAAGAGGGAGGGATGGGGAGGGACAAGAAATGCACAGCAGGGGTTAATTATGGAAAACAATGCTCTCCCTTCCACAGGCCTAAAAATTTCACATTAAAATTTCTAAGAAAAGTACAGCCGCTTCCACAGGTACTGATATCTTAAACCAGGAAATTCCTAGGTTTACCTAGATAATCTAAAGGCTGTCTATTCTAAAACAATCTGTATCTAGGCAATCAGAGGTTTCACCAAGGACACGAAAAATATAAATAAAATTATATTAAAATTTTCTTTTGGGAAAATTTACATTACACAATGTGGAAGAAAAACAGACCTGAAAACACCACCAGTGAATTCTGAAAAATTCAACTGCTAAATGTAGATGGGTTCCTAGAGAGGTCAAATGGGGTTTATAGGTCAAGATTTTGAGAACATATCCATAAAACAGTGTGTTGCTTACCGTGGCAGTTTATTATTCAGATGTCACGTATGTTTGCAGCTAAACTGTCCCTAATCCAGAAAGAGCTAATTTTCCAATGAAATCTATTTATAGGGAAGAAGACTGGGCACCTGAGAATGCCTACTCCTGATATCCAGGATATTAGGTAAAAGATACTTTCCCACATATCAGTCTAGCTTCCTATTTTGAGACATAGTACCAGCTTAAAACTACTTTTTAGAAATTTCAGAGTTCTCCAGAATCACCTCCAAAATTTAGGCAGTCTGACAAGGAAGTAATAAAACAGAAAAAGAGGGAAAAAAGGAAAGATGGAGCCATGGATTCTGTCTAGAGAACCTATAGAGTGAGCATTTATTACTTCTTCCCCTTTCTAAAACTAATCCAAATTCAGCAGGCATTCTAGAGGGTACTAACCCAAACAAAGGTATGTGCCAGCTACTGAAAGTCACAGAATCACAGAACCACAGAATGGTTGGAGTAGGAAGGGACCTATGTAGATCAACCCTCGGCTAAAGCAAATTTGTCCAGATGGGGTTGCACAGGGTCACATTCAGGTGGTTTTCAGCATCTCCAGAGAAGGAGACCCCATAACCTCTCTGGGAAGCCTGTTCCAGTGGCACCCTCAAAGCAAAGTTTTTCCGCATATTCAGATGGAACTTCCTGTGTTTCAGTTTGTGTCTGTTGCCCCTAATCCTGTTGCTGGGCACAGCAGAAAATAGTCAGGCCCCTCCCTCTTGACACCCTAAGGTATTTGTAAGCATTTATAAGATCCAGTTGTCTCTTCTCCAAACTATACAGGCCCATCTCCCTTAGCCTTTGCTTGTAAGAGAGATGCTCCAGTCCCTTAATCATCTTTGTCACTCTCTGCTGGACCCACTCCCGGCGCTCTCTGTCTCTCTCATACTGAGGAGTGCAGAATTGGACACAACACTCCAGATACAGCCTCACCAGGTCTAAGGAGAGGGGCAGGATCATTTTCTTCAACTTGCTGGCAATGTCTTCTGTAAAGCACCCCGGGATACCATTGGCCTTCTTTGCCACAAGGACACATTGCTGGGTTGTGGTTCCACTTGCTTCCCCATGATGATTATATGTAATTTAAACCAGACCTCAACCCAATAAGTGCTTGTGTTTTCAATATAATGACTGGAAAAACATGTTTGACCTTTTCTAATATTCACCGTTCCTTCTGAATGATGCTAAACTGTTTAAAATGTTTTTTCTAAGTTGCATATTTACACAGGTGAGATTGTGTGAGTCAGTCATTTCTATTATTGCTCCATAATCATTAAATTCAAGTCCCTCTCAACAATGTTGAGACAGATGCATTTCTTCATCTCCACTTGTTAGCCAGATATGGAGAACTAAACCAGCCTGGAAGGAATTTTTACATTAGTTCACTATTACCCTTGAGCAGTGGTTTGCCAAACTGGGTCTTTGATTTTGATGCAGTTCATTTTGTCGCATTTGTCCTAAAAGTTGATGTAACCACAAACAAATAATTTTTTTTTGTTCCATATCAACATGTGATGCTTTTAATGAAGGGACCACACCCAGCCTTGTTTTTGTGTATTCATTGGACTGATAATTTCAACAAGTAACTTCATGAAAATCCTCATTCAGAAAGTTGAACTTTTAACTCACAGAGCACATTAATCTCCTTAATGCTGTTGCAGTCTATTGACTTCTACTCTAGGTACAAATCTGGCTGCTTTGTAATTAAATTTATTCTGGAAAGCTGGTAAGAAAACAAAAAAAAAAGAAAAAGAGTATCCAGTGTAAAATAGATGCAAATAATCACAGTCAAAAATATGTTTTATACAACAGCTTAGGCAACAACAAATTCCTTGGAGCCTGTCTGTGATTGCTTGCTGCTAATCATCATCAGTTTATGCTTGTTCTCTTCCCCTTTGAAAATAATGAAGTGCAGCAAATTATTTTCAAATTATAAGGCTATGTCAGGATCATACCTTTTTCCCCCGAGCTAAGACAATGTTTGTTTTTCTCTGACTCTTGAATAAAGTGCTCCAAGATCATTATTTGTACAGAAAGCTTTATATAAATCCAAGTTTTTTGCTATGTGATTTTTTTGGTCCATTTTTGTTATCATTGTCAAAGCAGAAGTGCTATGGATTAGCACACCATCACAAAGCAAATGAGTCTGTGCTCTAGTCTTTGAAAATCCAGGGCTTTTACATTCCTTTTTGCCACTAAATTGAAAAAATATAACCACTCGTAAAGAAAATAATCAGTTTGTGGGGCTTTGCTGATGATCTTGCAATGGAATAGAAATCAGAGGCCACACTCAGATATTTGAGCAGCATGGTCTTTGTATTTGCAAGGAAGAAACAGCCCTGTGATGCCCAGCACACAGTCAGACTCAAGCACTCCAGGAATCCACCTTCTTCATGGAAAGTTGCTTTCCAGCCTTTTTGTCTATGTCAAACCACTTCAGGCATATCCTCTTCTTGTTTTTGGAAACTCGGCCTGTAGGATTTTCTTTCCCTCTTTTTCTCATTTCAACACACAAGTCCTATTTCCTGGTGCTTGAAGTCAAGCACAAGAGAAAGCCTAGTCAATGGCATGGACCAGATTCTGCTCCAGCTTGCAGTGATTCTAATGATTTTAGCAGCCAGCTGCATGAAGAGACATAACTGCGCTTTTTATGTTGATCTTGCAAAAAGATGTGTCCCGTGGGGAGTGTTAAAGTGGGAACAACTTTTTTCAGCTCCTTGTTTTCAGCTAGTAGTGCAGCAGAAAATAAAGTGCTGAGGAAACTCACTCACTTCCAGAGCAAATATTGAAGATGGTAAATGCTCTTTAACCTGTATTCAACTTGTTTTTGCTGTGACTTCAACAATTTTCATTCAGCGTTGTATATATCAGGAAACAAAGCATTCCTGCCTTTTAATATCCTACTATGTAGCATAAACCTGTGCTTGTAAACAGTTACAAAATTCACATGAAAGCCTGTAAATGAGCCCTGAAATGCACTGAAAGCATTAGTTAAAAAAACCCCCAAGTTTAAAAAAGAAAGAAGTTGCAAAGTTGTCTGTAAGGTTTCAGTTGTGTGGAAACCACACACATAGATTTAATGTGTGTGACTGTAAAAATGTGCTTACAGAGAAACTACTACATTATAAATACAGCTCTGTTCATCCAAGGTACATTAAAAAAGATAACCTAAATAAATCACAGCTGCACTGAAGAAGTTTTGTCACTGATTTAAACAGCACTGAGATTACAACCATTTTCAGTGATTTTGAACTGCAGTTGACCACAGAAATGATCTCTGTTCTCACTATGTCTTTCAGAAACAAAAATGTTATGTTCTGTAAAGACTGCGTAAGTTTCACTAGCAGAATACTGTATCTCAGAACATAAAAATCTAATTCAGAAAGTTATTTTATTCATTCATTTATTCATTTGGTTGTTGTCATACCTTTATTTCTAGTTTGATTTTATCCTTTTTTTTAATATTTAATAATACAACCCTTTAATTAGATGTCAAAAAAAAAAAGAAATCACGCAAACATGTTTGACTTCAGCACATGCTTTTCCCCAAAAGGTGTTATTGTGATTTAAAAAGAAAAATTGTACTATTATTTAGTCAACCATTAAGACTAAATAAAACTACAAATCTGATGTAACTTTAAAATGCACAAGATTGGTGATATCTTTTTGGCAAAAGACATGATGATGATAGAATATAAAATATTCTCAGCATATCATCTGGATGGGAATTTTAACTGGAAGGCTCTGGTGTTGCAAAAACTAAATATGGGTTTCAAGGTGAACTCAACACCTCACTAAACACTTGGGTAACATCTTGTTTAGAAACCAGTCTCAAACTCCAAAAACTTTTACAAATGGGGCCAGTTAGAACAAGTTAGGTGTGGCTGCCTTTGTCAGATCTTTTTCTCTCTTTTGGCAACAATAATGCTGCCTACAAAAATCAGGCCTAGAAACACGAGGATGTTTCTGTGCCCAGGAAAATGTGGATGCTGGAGAAGAGTCAGGCTTCTGTTTCCATCAGAATTTGATTTTAAAGCTAACTTTTCTTACATCTGGGATCTGCAGGCACAGTGCCTGTCAGAAGGAAAATGCAAAAGAAACAGTAAGAACATGAGCTATTTTATAGTGTTCACATTTAAAGAATATGGAATGGGGACTTTCTACGGATTCCTCCAGCAGTCAGGTACCCTACGATGCAAAAGGAAAGAGAGTATTATCTACTTCCAGTGCAAACGAGTGGGGGATAGGGTTGCTTTTGCTTTTGCTTTTTTGGTTGGTTGGCTTGGGTGGGATTTTTGTTTGCTTGGATTGTTGAGGTTTTTTGAGGGGTGGTGGGATTGCATTGAGTTACAGAACCAAAGCAGATTCCATGATATCCACATATACTTGCAGCACCAAGGATTTTCGTACAAATGCAGATCTTAAGAAAATCCCTTCAGAGGCATTTCAACACTACACATCAATAAGAATTTCTGTAAGACCCACAGTTTCTCGTGAACTTTTCATGTGCTTAAGGAACCCTATTTTTTTCTTCCACTTTGCAATAGATGCCTTATACTTCTGCCACTAGCTTTCTAACTCTAGCTCACATGTTTATAGAACAGCATATTCCCCTTGGAGGTGGCCCAGGAGATATAGTCCCACTCCCTGATTCTTCCCTGGCAAGTTAACCAGCCACCCAGGGAAAGATCACCAGATGCCAAACACACATGCATTACTGTACTGTACACCCACTCATGTAATGATGACTGGTGTAGGGAATCTTAAATGCCAGAACTGAGGAAAACTGAATCTAATGTGCTAATACAATCAGCAGAAAAACCCAGCTTGTCCAGAAGGTCTTCCTTTTTCCACCATATTGATATCTGACAATACCTGGAAAATCAATTTCTACTTGTAAGGAAATTAAAACCATAGGAAAAAAAAAATTTAAAAAAGTCAAAGCAGTCTGTCTGCAACAGATTTCACATTGTGTTAGTAAAATTCAGGAATATGTACATAAAGGAAAGAAGGAATTCGGAGAAATAACGAGTGGTGTCTCAGAAAAAGCTTCTTAAAGGTTTAATCAAAGTGCTGCAGTAAGATTCCCTCAGAGACAATACACTTTTAAAATACCAGTGGAAACAATGTCTTGCTTGACTCATTTTGTGAAAAGAAATAATGACTTTCAGCATTTTTTTAGGCAGGTATAATGATTGTGAAAATGTTTCCAGCAATTCTGTGCAGCATCAGTAATGACTAAGTGACCTTTAAAGGTCCCTTCCAACCCAAAGTATTCTATGATTCTGTGAAAAACCATAGTGACAGACATTGTTATTTCATAATTTCTGCTGGGTTTTGCCTTTCTTTGCATCATGGACCCAAAAACAGTAGGAAAAAGACGCACAGAGCATACATTTGCAATAGTAACCACTTCCTGACTCAGCACTGTTGCAGAACATAAAACTTTAAAGAGAGACTTGGTTGTAACACTGTCGTTTGTGCAGACACAGCACAAGGTCATGAGTCAAGCAAAATGGCTGTCAGGGTTATTCCCACCAAGATAATTAATTATTCAAGCTGTGATGGCTGCAGAAGAGCTGCGCTTTGTTTTGTGCATGGCCAGGCTTTTTGTGGCAAGGAGGAAAGAAACTTCCTTCATCTTTATAGCATGCACAAAAGGGTCAGGCACAGTTCTAGGTCCCAATTATAAGAAGGCGGGAAAAGATGTCATAGAAGCAATTTTATGACTCCATGGTGGCATTGCCTAGTAAGGCATTCAGTTACGTATCTAACCTAAATTGCAGACTAAAATTAGCCCAAGATAACAGGTAAATGAGCAATAATAGAGAAAGTAATAGTTTAGTCAGTTTCCATTAGTGAGAAATATATTCATTTTATTTAGTGTTCATTTAGAACTGACAAATACAACAATAAAAGCTTTTGTGAAACCTTAATCTTGTAGTCTTATTGTCATTTCGTCAGTACATTTTATGAAAGAGAAAATCTGACCTTTTTCCTGTGTCATTTTTTTATTAACAGCTTCAAAATTAATTTTTTTAATGAGAAATCATTTTTTCATAAAAATGTTATTGGAAATAACGATCATTATGTCAAGTAGAAGTATAGTGCAGGATTTCTTTTTTTCAGAATTGGAGCTTAAAACTGATTGTTAAAATGCAAAGATGAGATATGACTTTTTAGAAATGCAATATGAGCGTCTGAGTTGTGTGTCGGTAGGCGCAGACCATCCGTTGCTTTTTTGCGCTCTTACATCAGCTGCCAGTAGCACGGCCCAGCTACCGGAGCGTGGGCTGAGCCCAGCCTCTAGGTCAGGTAGAGACGGCTCTACCTTTACCTCCGTGTCCTGAACTAGTGTGCTGACACCCACGGAAGTGGTTCAGAAGGTACAGCCAACAGGAGCTGCTCTGCCGGTGTGTCAAGTGACAGGATTTCCACAGCTGGGATCTGATCCTGTCGATTCGACCATGCTGACTGAAACACAGCATCTGCTCACTCCTTATGAATTTTTAACGCACTGACTCTACATTAACATTTAATTAGAGCTTGATTATATTTACTAGACTTTAGGGTAAAGCTTTCAAGCAATGAAAAGTTAATGTTTAATAACAGGCACATGGAAAAATAAGCCAGCTTTTTAAATACAATTTTGCCTTTTTGCTTCATTGCCTTTTCCCAGAGGTGTAATTTTTCACCAAAGAGGGAGGAGGAGTCTTTGGCTTGCACCCTATAAGGTTACATACATCAATCCCAAATTATCACAGATAAATGCAGAGTGGAGGAATGCATTTAAAGAAGATAAATCATTGAGTCCTTCTAGAAATGACTTGTAAGAGTCATGTGTCTCAGCAGCAAAACAAGTATTCACATCTCATCTGATCTCAGATCTTCAGGTAGGAACTTTGGTGTCTCCCCACTAGCCTTCTTGTTGTGTTGGGATTTTTTATCTCTTGGAATCTCTTTTTAATTTTTTCAAAACACTGAGTGAAAGGTTATGATTTCTTCCCTCAGTCTACTGGCTGCGATCCTAGTATTAAAACCCAGGATGCTGTTAGCCTTCTCTGCTGCTGGGGCAAGAAGCTTTACACGGCTGGGGCAGCTGCCTCATGACTTCTCGGGATGAAGGGCCATTGGCACAGTTCCTTGCTAGACAGACTACAGAAAGGGCTTAAACAAGTGGGCAACCTCCTCATTTTCTTGAAAATTCTATTGCTTTGCGATGCTTTGGCTTTTCAATGCACTGAAAATTGCTGATATCATCGCCTGCATTCTTTCATTTCTCAAAACTCACGCAGTTATTTTGTTTCTGGTCAGAGATGTATTCTGGCAGAATACGAACTTGCTGTGGTTGGATGCTGGCACGCAGCCACGAGACTTAGCAGGTACTTCACTGTCTATCACACCAGGAGGAGCATCAGGGGATGTGCTGATACTGCTGCTCCCAGGTCGGGAGCTCTGAGTTCTGTGCTCATTAATAGGAGATGCGACAGGCAGCTTCCCAAAGCGGTAGTACTGCTTGGCAGGTACAGAGGCTAAACATGATTTACCCTCTCCTTTTAGCTACTGGAGGGAGGCAGAGATGAACAATAACTCAAGTAGCACAATGTTTTCTGTTGGAAGCTACTGTGGAATACCCGGGCAAATGTGCTGTTCGATGCTTTGGATGTGGCCATGGGAGGGTTCTGCACAATTCATCTGCAGGTCAGTACAGCTCTGCTGCCCTGTAGTTTCATTAGGGCTTCAAATTGCTCTATGTGTTACAGTTTTTATCTATGTGACAGATTTCTGTTCCTGATTATCCTCCACAAGCAGTCCCAATGAAGACTGTGAGATTGTTTGTGTGGGACTCCAAAAACTGCTTGTCATTTCCCCAGCTGCAGAACAAGCCTGACTCTTTGACTCTTGCTGTGGTTTTTTTCCCCCTCCCATTGTGTCTGACATTGAGGTGCTTCTCAGCCCCGCCTGTTCATCCTCGACATTCAATTGAAAATAGTCAACAAAGCTGATCAGCCAAGAACAGATGCAGGAGTCTGTATTCCCAGCAGAAAGAGAAGTTGTTACATTAATCATAAGAACAAGGAGCAGTGTAAAAGTGCTAACAGTATGAGAATGGCAGTGACGTGGACAATGTAACCAGGTAGATGGGGCAAGACAGTCACTTCCTATTGACTGTGATGTCTGGTTTGCACTCAAACTGATCTGTAAACTTGAATGTCGTACAGGTAGACTGATGACACCCATTAACCTTCACATTATTGTGAGGTAATGAACCACTCTTGGATTTTGTCATCTCCTGTGGAAACACTGAAATTACTGCAGGTTAAGTCTGAGTGCAGGGGTGTGAAAGATCTCATTCTGTATTGCACAGTCTGGAGAGACTGAGTGTGACAACACAATAAGAGTGTCACTAATTTATACAAATATGGGGCATCTTACTCTATTTTTCTGATAAAAATCTGTTTTATGATCAGTACTCTGGACAGGGAAAAATGGTGTTTCTGCTAGTACAACAAGTTACTCTTTCATATTGCAGTAATGCTAAATTTTCAAGAAGGCATTTTTCATGCTTCTATCAGGTTTTGTGAAAGTTGTATATACACTGCAAACCTAGAATATTTAATCTTTTTTTCTCCGAGTGCAAAGAAACCCACTTTTATAAAAGATCAAAATTATACTTTTTTATTATGAGAATGTATAAAAATGACAGCCAGTAATCAGGACTCCACAAAAAATATCTGTAGATAGACACTGTAAGTTAGATAGGCTCTCTAGCTTTAAATACATGAATAGTATTAACAGCTGGATTAAGAAGTAGTGCAGTTTATACAGTAAGCAAGCTGTGAACACCTGTCTGTTATTCAGTCTCCTTTCTGAATCACACTCCCTCTCTCATGATCTCCCCTTTCTCTCACTTCTTAAACATTAAAAAAAAAAAAAAATACCCCAAATCACTCAACTGCCATATTTTGCAGTTAATCCCTGTAAATATTAAGATATTAACTACATACTACTGTAAAAATTAGATGCACTGGGGTGATATGGTTAATATTTTTAGTGATCCTGTTAAGTTATGGGACATATGGAAACCCAGTGAATCTCCATTCATAAGGTTAGTAAAAAATGCCCTGTCTTCACTTTTACCAGCCTGATGTCTGAAAACTTACTAAACTTTGTATCTTCTGCATCTCTGTGTGATAAAGAGGTGAGTCGCTGAACAGATGGTGAATAAATGACTCTCACTTTTGCTGCTTTCACACTTCCCAGAAGCAAAGCTGACAAATTGTATTTGGAGCCTGGAATGTGATTTCTTTATTTAAACTATATGCTTAGCACTAACAAGGGAGCACTCAGGAACATTAATTCAAACACGCAGAGTGTCTCACTCTGGGAACTGTGTTCAGCCTTTTTGAGAATTTATTATTTCCAGAAAATAATCTTCATTGTATCTGTGTGCTGAAAACATAGTCACGTTCTCTTCATTCTGGTGTCAAAAATTATTAAGTCACTGTTTGTATCTATACATATGTGCGTAAATAAACAAATGTATCAATGTATTCTGTATGTAGCAGATAACTCTTGAAATAAATGATATTTCTATGCTTGAAAATGTAGTCCCAAAATCTGAAATAAATTCATCCAAACAAATAGCCTAATCCTTCAGGGAAATGCATTCCAACTTCTTCCTTTTTCTTTATCATAATGTTCTGTTTCACACTGTGCATATGTGTGCTGCCTCCATCCACAGTGAATTCAGTATTCTAATGCTTCAAACCATTAGCTTAATAATGTTACGTTCTGCCTCACTTCTCTTTACAGTGCTGTTGTTTTAACATTGTTTCATTCCTCTTTGCTCCCAGATCACATTCCTCAAAGCACATTGCCCCGTCACCAAATTCTACTGCATCCATCACCTCTCTGTTCTCTATTTCCTATCTGCTACTGTAACATTTTCCTCACCTTTGTTACACTTTTTACCAGCTGAGCTAATTGTTTAGATTTCAAAAGTGCTTGGCATCATGTAAGGCAGAAGACTGAATTAGGAACTGACCTTCTGCCACACTCCTCTTTGTGGTACACCTCTCAGCATTGACTTATTCCTGCTGGAAAGGTATTGGACCACATGGAAAAGAAACAAAACAAAACTTGCACTGTAGATATTTACAGGGCTTGCCAGTTCTCTCAGAAGGTAGGTATTGTAAGGTGCTGTAATTCTGGTTGTAATCTATTCTCCTCCATTCTTCTCAAACACAGATGCTCCTGGATACAACTTCAGAAGTCCATGTATAGTTAATCCCTGCTAGAACATCTTACTGCCATCAAATCTCGGGTTATTAACAGAGATGCAAAAGTAGAATGACACAATGTATTAATAATTAATCAAAACAATCTCTGTGACCATGGTTGTTTTTGGTTTTTTTTCAGAGACGGAAAAATATATTACTTTACAAATGACAGTTCCTTGTTCACTTTTTTACAAAACCATCACACAAAGTGATTGAAGTTCAGACTTCTCAAAACAGATAATATTCATGTTTCTTTGTGATAGCCATATTTCAAAGTAAGGTGGTTTTGATATACTCTCTTTTGCTTTCTTTATTCTGTTCTGGTTTACTTAACCATTTAAAATTCCCATAAGTGTAGCATTTTGAAAGCTATTCACTAAAAGCAAATGCTGAAAATGATACTTGCTCTACTTGATCATGTGGTAATTTAGCCTGATTTCTGCTATCTGGTAATGGTCAAAACCATCAAGGGATTATTTAAAGGTCAAAACAAGGCATAAGTAAAGCAAATTCCCGCAAGTGGCCATTACAGGAAGTAAATAAAGCATTTTCAGCTGCTGCATGTATATACCTGGGAAATATAATAATACCGGGGATATGGGACAAGTTGCTTGTACTCTCTCCTGAGCAACAAACAAATCAAAAATTGTCATCAGCGACTTGTCTACAGGGATGATCGATACAGTCTAGTAAATATTCTGCTAGGCTGGACAAAGATGGGCCTTCAAAGACAAAGGAGGAGGAAAACAATGTCCTCCACAGTCCAGCTATTCCCAGAGAAATACTACTCTTTCTGCCGTTCCACTCACCTTCCTTAAGGTCACTATGATAGTTTTTTCCTCTCTCTTTTAAAGGCTGGCAGAGTGATGCTGCAGAGTACTGTCAAATACCCAACTATTGTTTTATAACCAATTTATTTTTTATTGTTAGTGCTACATAATTAAACAACCATTTCCTGTTTTCTTCTTCTGCCCTTGCGTCCCACTCTCCTCCACCCCCTCGAGCCCCACCCCCTCCTCCTTCAATCATTGAGGCGTTGGATTAGAATTTTGTATGATGTAAATATTCTGCTTTTAACTATTACCTAATTAACTCTCTTATGCAACTTCTTATTAATTAGATCTAGCTGGTGTGTATAGTTATAGGACAGGTACAGTATAGGACTGTTCATTGCGGTGACTGGCAATTATAGGCAGTCTGCAGCTCAAAAAATGGTACTTGTTAAGAGCATGCTAAGAGCTGATGTGAAAAATCTCTTGAATGGAAAACTTGGAAAACAGCTGAAATCTGTGAATGAACATGGTAAATTTACTTTATTAAACAGGTTTCCTACTGCTGTGCGCAAGTGCTACCCAAAACTCTGCATTTTTAGTGTACAAAAGGAGGAGGGCTGAATATTCTATTTCTAAAATGCCCATAAGTGAAGAGAAGCTGGCTATCAAAGAAAGATTTCTGTGCTTTTTTGTTCCACATATGCTGCACTCCATGATCAATGGTGATATTCTCAATTTTGAAAAAGGAGTTTGTGCTCTAATAAACCCTGCACAGAGTTATCCTAGAAGAGAAGAATACATAGCTATTAGTTTTCAGTAGCATGCACCTGTTAAGCATTATTGATTCTGGCAATTGGAAATGCTTTAGTTTATTAATGGAATCAATTTTTTTGGTTGGTTGGTTGCTTTTTGTGTTTCGGGGCTGTGTGGGGGGGGGGGGGGGGGGGGTTGGGTTTGGCTTTATTTTCAGGTTTTGGTTTCCTTTCTTGTGCTGGCATTTTACACAGGACCTTCCCCAACAAGTAATGAGATGTCATCTCTTTTGGGCACAGTGGCATCTGGAAGAAGTCAGCATGCTTCTTCTCATCCCTCTTGCCTTCCCTCCTTCTCCTCAGCTGGCTTCTCATATACATTGCCAAGATAAGGGGTTAAAGTCCTTCAAGTTTTATCACCCCAGGACACTGCCCAGAATGCTTTAGGAAAGATAAAAGCTCTTCTTCTCTTACCCTGCTTCCAATAACCATCCTGGACAATGAAATTTCCCTGGAAGTTTCATTTCAATTGTATTTGTGTGGGCAGCCCTAATGATACCACAAATAGGATAAGTAATGTATTCTTCTAAACTAGAGTATAAAGATGTTTTTTCTTCACTGCTTTTCTGAATCAGAGTTAGGTTATTTTAGGTTAGATTTTTTTTTTTTTTAAAAAGAGGAAATAGCTCCTAAAACATACAGTTGAAGAGAGGGACAGTAAAACTTGCAGATATTTAAAGGCAGGCACATTATAGTGATGATTATAGCAAAGTTTATCAATATATCACCTATGGAGATAAGGAGATTCTGTAGCTTAATATGCAGAGCTCAAAAAAGTAAGCAGAACTTCACTCAGTACATGTAGGGCAGTTTTCTCCCTTGGCACAGGTTTCCTCCATTAAATGCACAGGTTTACAAATATGTCTTGGATAACTTATATAAAAATAATGCTGCATAGAAGATTTCTCTACCATTAGAAACATGTAAGAACATAATAACATTTGATGAATTTAGTAGACGGTAAATTAAATTTGACCTTCAAGTGCAACACGGTGTAAAAGCCTGTGATTTTGTATGCAAGGCAGAGTTATTTCACAGCCTGAATAGCCAAGAAAAATGATCACACTGGTGTAGCTTGGCTAACTCAGCAAGCATCTGAGAAGTACAAGTAAGAGGGGAAAGAAGACTGTGTAAGTTGTTGCAAAGTATGCCATTACAGGAATAAAATTAGATAAAACAAAATAAAATCCAAGCTATAGTATAAAATAATCTAGCATGTCTAAGAATATAATGGAAACAGTAACCGATCAGATGAATAATTTAGGGTTCGACTGGACATCACACTTAAAAACACAGTATATCATAGACAAGCAATCTTGCTTTGGCAGAGGACTGGACAAATGACTTTGTAGGTCTCTTCCATTACTAATTCTTTTCATTCAATGCTCTTTGTAGACCAATGTTAAGTACCTCTAAAAGGCACTAGAAAGATTAGACCTCCATTTATTTCTTGTCCTAAAAGCTAGTCTTCAATCACACAGCAGTGAGATACCATGTCTATTAGCTGCCGTTGTTTATGCTGGAATGAAAGAATATTTAAGGACAATGGATAAATGAGAGGTTTTAATCAATCAAGGAGAATTACTCCAGGAGTTTATGCCAACACAATAACATTCCGTCTTTGAGGATGAGTAATATTTTAGAAATGGTTATGGTTGCTAAGTTATAATTTCATTACAGAGCATCATCTGAAAAATAAATCATCTATCCTGGCTTCAGGAAGAGTTAAAGAATCAAAACTAGGGGTTAATCCATTAATCCTTTAGCAAAATTATAGCCATCTCAAGATCACTATAAGTATACGTGTATACTTTGCATACTTTGTGTACAAAGTATACTTTGTATATGGCTCTTTCAGGCAGTATACAAAATCACCCAAGGGGAACTCCAAAAAAGTGTGTATTTAGAACATTTCACAAGGCTTTTTCCAGGAGACAAACTAATTACATACCTCTGACATCCTAAAATTCACATTAGGAGAATATATTTGCCCGCGTCCCACAATCTCTCAAAATTTACTCTCTTGATGTTTTATCACACAACCATATGATTTATGTAAAATCTGTAAACTTTGTAAAGTTTTGCATTTATTTTGCTGAAGGGTTATAGTTTATAGACAAGTTCAACAGAATTATAGTTAATTTAATGTTTGGAAAACACTCCGAGATATTGTAAGTGTTTTATTTTTAATGTAGCAGATTTTGTTCTGGTTAAATTATTAACTAATGTGTTAAATGCTTTGTTATTTGATGTATTTTTTTCCTTCTTTTAACACAGGAATTTGAAAACACTGTGGGGTTTTTTATGCAGTTTTAAATATCTATTCCTGTTTGTCTTCGTAATGAAGCCTTGTTTTTGAGTGTGAAGACAAACGTAAGTGATAGCTTGACTTCTTTTTTATTAATGGGAATTAATTATATCCCTACTCCCCAAGGCAAGAGTCAAGTTTAGCACAAGCTTCATAAATGCAATGAAGCAAAGGGTACCTTCTCTGTCCACATGCCTCCTCAAGATTTGAAAGAAATCATCATTTTAGTTTGGAAAAGAAAGGGGTAAATTCCACACTTCACACAATGTGTTCACTCATCCGAGGGCCAGGTGTTTAAATAAAATAAACAAATTATGTTCTCCTTCCCTGCCACCTGCAGCTGAAATATGCATATCTTTCCTCATGTTAGAGGAAGAGCCCCTTATTTCAGGTACTCCTTCCAGTGCTAAGGTTTCTCTTATTTATTGCCTCACTCCTTGAGGACGGTGAGAAGGTTCTTAGGGACCTCTCTGTCAAGAATTTTTTTATAGCATCCAAGGGGAATTTTCTGCTTAAGGTACTTATTGAGGCAAAATTCAAGATGCCATCTCTGTCTGGTTTGATAGGAACAGTAAGGCAGAGAAAATTTAGCACTTAGTAGTTATGGTAAAAAAATGCAAGTTTTGAATAGAATTTTGCCTTTTGAGCTAAGAAAACTGAGAGCCTGAGACTGGAAGTACTTTATTTACATGTAGGTCACATAATGTAGAGGGTCAATTAATGTCAAGTTATATGACCACTGACTGGATTTTCATCTCTGATCTGTAGGCCATAGTACTAAACTGTAAAAAAAAAAAAAAAAAAGACTGAAAACAAGAAAAAAAATTCCTTTGGAGAGGATTTTAAATCTGAAGTATGTTTTTGAGTCGGGGTAGTTATCCTTCCATAAAATTTTATTGGTCTAATTTTATATACCTAATTTTCTAATGTCTTACTTCATCAAACCAAATAGGGGGTTTTTTCAATCCCTAATAGAGTCTCTTTGAAAGTTATCTAAAATCTGAATGTCACAGACTTTATATCAACAGTTCTTAAAAATTCCTTTGTGAGTCTCCAAAAATCCCCGAGTTAAAATGTGTGTTACCTGCTAGATACACATGCATATACACACAGATACACAGGCATTTGTAACACCAGAAGTTTTCTTAATAGAAGGAAATTAAAACAGTACAGGCTTGAAAGCATAACAGACTTTTATAATCAATAGGTAAAACAGGCAAACTGCAGCATTGTTTGTAAATTCCAGGATGGTTTTTTTTTCTTTTATTTTTTTAGGGAATCTCAATTTCAAAGACTGAATTAACTACATGAATAATACAAATTAGTGAGCACTACTACAGAACTTCTCCTGGCATGGGAAGACCTAGTACAATGTCAGTCCAATAAAGAAATCTGAAGCATATATAGACACTAATTTGGCTTGAAGAATATTTTAAAAAGAAAAAGAAAAGCTTTTGCCTCATTCCTTTGGAAGGGGGGAATAAAAAATAGCTTCCTTTCAGGTATGACCAATATTATTGCATGAAGAAGGGTGCTACCTACAGTCACTGATGAAAAAAATGCAAGAACTTGACAACAGACTATTGCTTATAAACAGAGTAAATTTAGATGTAAGGAAGCGCAGTCATTACCCACAAAACAGAATATTGGCCATTTCCTGGAAAGAAAAGGTTTGATATTCCAAGAAATTATAAAAAGAACACAGATCCTTTGAAAAGAGAAGCCACTCCAGGGAAGAATATAAAGTTTTTAAGATTTTTGAGCTAATCAGTGACAGTCCCTGAGGGAGTGAGAACGAAAATAGTAGTCATTGCCAAAGGATTTAAATTATCATCTTTTATTCTTGCTAAAGAATGTAAAGGGAAGAAGCCCTTGAAATCAAAAGAATCCTTTCTGGCAAAATTCAGGACTGAACTGGGCTGTACAAGCCCAGGAGGAAAACATGGGGCCATTAGGCTTTGGAGAAAGTCAAGACTAGAGCCATCACACTTTTTGTGATACTCTGTGCTCTGCCCATTTGGGAAACTTTCTCCATGCTTCCTCGGCTGTGATATAATAGTATTTCAGGTATTTTAGGACCTGTTTTGTCTCCTTTCTGCACCCTGCATACGTGTAGATGCTAGCAGGACCCTTACCCTTCATGAATGAAATATTGCTGGTATTTAAGCTAACACTTGGCTCAGCTGCAAGCTGAAATTTGATCATATGGTATTTACTAATGTATTATTAATGGGCAGCTGAATGGCTTCAATAATATTTCTTGGTATTTATCATTCCCTACAAGGGTAAAAAAGACAGGTCCCCATTAATCTGGGTTATTTCAAATGAGCTACACAAAAGAGCTAAGTGGGCCCCTTATTTCCCTCACATCATCCCACAGCAAGAAAATATGATGTGACAGGGATTTGTCTTGACTTATATCATATGAAGAATGGGCCCAAAGTAGGCATAAAGCTGCCTTTCTTTAATGTCTTCTGATTGTTTCACTGAATTTATATGGCTTTGGTGCATTAATAATCAGTCTTTGAGAATTCCCTGATATATCAGCTAGTTATCTCCAAGGGACTTCTGTATGTCAACCTTGTGAGTATGTTTGCCTGCAGTAACATTTGTGTGCTTGGCTTAGAACACCAGCCCTATTTTTTGATGTATTTACTAACTGTACGTCTAGACTATATTATAGTCCTCCACATGAAATAAATGTAAAGTACTGTTATTTCTATTATTACATTACGTGAGCAGGGTAGAATAATCAGACTTGCCAGACTCACTAAAAGTTTGGACGTCTGAGAGACGAAGTCTGTCACTTACTCAACCACAAAACTTTTTCTCCTTTTCAATAGACTTCAGTGTAAAGTCTTTGGTTATGCCATAGATACTCTCATCACTTCTGAAAGTAATATAAATGATGGAATAAACCACAGGAACTTCTTAGGCTGCACTCTGTTCTTTGTGCTGAATAGAAGCTCCACTAGAAGCTGCCCTGGACACCAGAATCCCACAGAGTGAGGTCCTCTGCCCACCGAATTTTGTTGACGCTACAATTGCACATTCAAGTGGATTCCCAGAAGGATTAGAGTGATTTAGGATTCATGCTCACACCCAGTGTCCTGATGGGTCACTCTGCATCTGCATAGGTTTTCAAATCCCACTTCAGTCCATCTTTGGCTTTATCTACTCTTCAGCTTTTGATCATACAGCTATCAATTAAGAATAAGTAAAAAGAAATTTAGGCCAGTCTGCGGAAAAAGACTTTGATCTGAAAATTTCACAGCCTTATGGGAAGATTTTCAAAGATGCTTAACCCCTTTGAAGATCTGTCCTTAAAGTAAAGAAGCAAACTGGAAACCCGAGCACAAAGCACAAAGAGAAAAGACACACTTAGAGAATCACACAGAAAAGTCAGAACTCACTTCTGAGTCATAAAATGTTAACAACAAGGTTGCTCTGGCCCCCGCACACACTTTCCAGCTCAATAAGATTAATAAAAGTCTAGCATGCACTCAGAGGGTGTAAGGAGAGTGGAACTTGTCATGTATCATTGTGGTATTCTGTAAGCTACAGCTAACTGCAGACTACAAAGGATGGCTAAGATGAAACAGGACGAAGTATTGAATTTCACCATTTAATACCCAGACAGAGGTTTTCCATGGATTTCTAAAGTCAGCCCAGATTTATCAATACTTGTCCCCATAACCATTTCATTGCTCTGAATGATCCTGTGAAGGACACTTCATTCTGGTGAGTCTGACCTGATTCTACAAAATTACAAGATCCATGGCAACAGGGCAGATGAGAATGAAGCATCTGATTGCAGGGACCCCGAGAGTGTCTTAAGGCTATTCCGTGATGTGCCATCACCGGTATTGACTGAAAAACCCACCACATGCCAGGGTGTTTGAGGACACTTTGGACTGATAACTTCTGTTTGCTGAGAAGTTTCCTACATGACAGTAAGCTTGCTGTTTGCCCCACTCTAGTTATTAAATATACAAGGTTCTAAAATTCAATAAAATCTCAGTTTGAAGAAGAGACAATGAGGTGGATGGAACGATCTACAAAGAACAGTAAGTAAATGTCTAAGTCCAGATTCCGTACCTGANAATCTACAAAGTAAGTAATTTACACTAAGTAAATATCTAAGTCCAGATTCCGTACCTGAAATAAATAAATAAACAAACAAACACATAAATGAAATAAGGAGACTGTTACCAGTTTTGCTAGCAAAAGGTCAAAGTCTTCCAAATGAAAAGCACTGATGCATCAAGGACAAAGAAACAGACTGCCTTGCAAACCATGTGGATTTCTACGGGAGGTTATTTGTGTATATCCTGGGGGATCTACAACACATTAAAAGAACGCATTTGATCTTTGTATCCTAAATAGATGTTTCTGTTGCTAGGTGATGTAATATGCTTGTAACCCTAAGGACTCCAAGGACAATTGCGTTCAGTGACATTTCCAGCAGTAAGCTGCTAGAAAAGTGAAATGGAAGAATTTTTTCAGTTGATGTTTGTTCTAGAAAACTTTTCAGTTCAATACACTTGAACTAATGCAGTAGATTTTCAATACTATTTTTCTCATAAAAGCACAACTATACTGTTTTCACTCTTGAATTACTAGTCTTATCAGATGGCCTTTGGAAAGATTCAGCATTTATTTTTAAACCAAACTCTCTATTTAATACTATATTGGCAGGAAAACAGTTTCTTGAGTTACAGAAATTACACTGGGAGGGGTTATTAAATTTTTGACTGTGCAGTGAGCCATCCACTGCAGTGCATCAAAGGTCCTGATTATTCTCCAGTGTGTGTGCTGGGAGGGGAAGAAAGAAGAAGGAAGAAAAAGCTGTTACAGATGGAATGGTAAAACCAGAACATTAATGTTGGCAAGAGAGTCAAACTTATTTTAAACTTCTCTAATCATGGAATTTAAAAAAAAGTATATTGATTGGCTTTGAACTTAATGCTTCAGAGAAGAAAGACCAAATATCTGCAAAACTACAGTATGCTATTGAACATATCAAGAACAACGTTCATATTATAGTATCACAAGTGGGCAGAGTGCTGAGTGAAAAACACTAAAATGAGTCTAGTAAGTGGGTCATGCCTCACAGAGAATCTTATAAGAGAAAAAACAAATTTACAAAATAATTTTTAAAATTGAAAGCAAGCAACAGCTCCACAATGTTCCCGCAATCTACCAGAGTTCCATTGATGTTATAGTTCTGAAATGAAAAGGTCTTGTTAGGAATATGAGAGGAAAATGTAATAGTGTTAATGGTTGGATAGAGCTTATTTTACCTTTTTAATGTTATTACAATATTTAAAAACAAAGGGAATATCAACTACTGACAAGAGAAATTTGTGCAATTCAAATAGAAGGAACATCATTTTTAGGATGCTTACTTAAAATTTTTCTGAATTTTGATGGTTGAAAAACTTTAAAAGCCCTTAGTAGAAGTCTCTGACATTTCTATCTGTTTTTCTGAGACTGAACTGGATCCAAATGAAAAGCAGAAAAACAAAAAGTGAGGGAGGAAGTTTTTGCTTCCAAACATTTAGAAAATTTCGGTTGATTTCAATCAATCTTCCAAGACTTTTTAATTTTACTAAACCAGTTGATTGACCTACTGAAGAAAAAAATCCTGAGATATTGTCTTTCATGTCACAGAGCCCTCAAGCGAAATATTTTAGATTTTTAAGCAAATGGCTTGTTCACGATCAAATTAGAAAATGGTTTGTACACGACAAAATTATCAGATCTACAGTAGATTATAGAGATCAATGAGAAAATATCAAATGGCACTCAAAGCTCTGTGGCTGCTGACTCATTTTTATAATGCTACTGTAACATATAGTTCATTTTAACAGTTTATGACTACTACCAATAGCTGCTTACTTTATGATATTCATGAACTGTTTTCTTCTTTCTTGCAAAGCACATTTCATAGGATATTGAAATTGTCTCTTTGAATCAATAATAATTTGTTCACAACAAGTTAAAAAATGTAAAAGTCTGAAGTTTTCTTATACAAGTACAGGTTCAACTATCTGCCCTGATTTCTTTATGTAATAATTGCAGTAGATTTCCTTGGTTTATTTTCTATATCGCTTCTGAAATAATTGTTATCATATGCTTCAGTAGATGTCTGGCTGTGTGAGGTGGTACTCAAGACTGTTCACCAGGGAAAAGTGTGGTTCAAAAAAAGTCCAGATTTCTTATAGATACTAGAACATGACCTGAAACATGAGTATGATGCCCATCTGTTCAGTCTTGATATCTGGCATGGTAAACCCTGAAGTTTCAGACCCATGACTCTCTGGTTAAATGGTCATGAAAAAACCAAATAGCAATGCTAATACTAAGTAAAATATGAAATAATTGTGTAAAATTCAATGACTCTGTACAGTCTGTCAGTACACTGGAAGCCAATCTGTGACAGAGAGCATGATTATTTGTTTGCAGTTCATTGTGGCTTCCTGCACTCCACTGCCAACTGCATTCTGGTGCAATTACATCCACTTGGGATAATTGCTCTTTCTCTGAGAACTGCTCCTCCATTTTGGAAAAATGTCCAGGTTTTAGGACAGGCAGAGCAAGATTAACATGGAAAGCAGAAAAACCGCAGTACTGGAAACAGAGAGGTGGTAGAAGGTAGATGTATTAGCTCCAGAGACTGTCTCTGTCGCAGTCCTAAGAGGTGGTGGAAAGAATGAGACTTTCCAGGAAAATCAGGACAGCCTTTCTGCAGGACACAGCGTAAAGCTTATTTCTGGTGACAACTTGTCCTGGTTTGAGACAAATTCGGAGGAACGTCTGAAACGAAGGTCCTCTGATAGAAGGCTGGTTTCAGCCGCCCCTCCCCCAACAGGTTCAGGAAAAAATTCCCTGGAGGAAAGTGAAAAAGGAAAAAAAAAAGTTATTTATTTAACAAGTAGAGTGCACGCACGCACAGGAAAAGAATAATGCTAAATAATAAAACCTCTCGCTGTGGAGAGAACCTGGGTAGATTTCAGAGTCCTTTCTGTTGGTGTGGCTCTCTCCTCTTCGGAGCTGGGTCAGCTTGGACCCCTCCAGGCAGAGGTGTAAGGTCTCCCGGCTGATGTTTTAGTGCTGTTGAACAGTCCAGAAGAGAAGAAGCCGAAGTTCCAGGGAAAACTTGCTTTAGCTAACGAACAAAAAACTAGCTAGAAAGTGGGAGAGTGCCACTCTCTTCCCTGCTGCAGAGAGCCGAGCAGCCGGGCAGGAGAAGCCAGCGAGCGTATCTGTGTTTTGAACACGGCGCCGAAGGAATTCCACCGGCTCTCCCCCCTCTCCCTCAGCTAGCTTTAAAGGCACAGAGAGGCACAGGATTCATGTCTGGGCATAGAGCATGCAATAGGGGATACACACCATAAAGTCACCCCAAGACAGAACTGAATACTGCTTGACTGAAAAGTAAGTCCAGAGAACAGAAATGCCTCTGCAGAGGAATCTATCTGTAGTTAGGAAGCAAAGATTTGACTTACGTTTTTTGTATTTTTTTAAAAATTGATGTACCTCATATCTTGTTGCTTACCAATGTCTGTAGATTAAAAGTTGGCCTGCTTCAATTAATAATAAGCAGTAGTTTTAGAGACTTCTAGGGAGAGTATATCAGAAGACTCCAGAAAACGCCTGAGTAAATTGTACCTTATATCTGTCACACAGGCCAGTGCCTTACCACACCATGAAATCAGTCTGATAAAGAAACAGTCCAGACTTTGAAGTCTGATAATAACCTGCAGCTAGGGCGAACTACAGGCTTCTCGAACAAGCATTCTTTTTGTACCTTTTCATCATGTGACGATCTGTGTCTAGCTATCTGATGGCAGAGGAAATCTGCTGGAAAATATAAAATGGCTTTTCATATTTACACAGCACACAGGTAGCTCCTACCTGTTCTAATTGCAACTGTGCCACATCTACATCTCAGATAATCACTGCCCTTGTGCAGTGCTGCCTTCAGCAGCGCTCTTCTCTGTGCCAAGCTATTTCTTAGCACTGCTTTTGACAAAGCAGTGCTAGAGGTACATGGATCCATTTAATCTGCTTCAGCTAATGTTGTGTAATCTTTGCACACGGGCACAGGAGCTTTGCTATCTGAGTTCAGCAGTTTTCAAATGAGAATTGCTCTCACTGGCGGGGAGACTGCAGAGGCAGGTGTGCCAGAACCTGTGTTGCACAGCTCACGGAGAGGGTTGTGCACACCCCTGGGACACCTTCAAGGAGGGTGGATGCAGGCATGCAGACAGGCATGAAAATGTGCCCTTGGTAGAACATAAACAGATGGATTCAGCAGTAGTAGTTCATCAATTGCACTGCATAGCTGTGTTTGCATATCTATCACATAACGAGAAAACCCCTCCATTTTCTTCTGGCTGCTAAGTTTGTATTTCTATTAAATCAAATACTCTCAGAAATAGGTGTTCTGTGTACAGCACAGTAAGCTATGAAGGAAACAGCAATAAGCATAACTGAACTAACATTATATGAAGAAGCATTTTCTGTCCTCCAGTTTGTTAATGTTCTATGCAAATATGCAGGGCAAATTCATCATTTAATCATCATTGTAGTGGTAAAAGCCTTACAGTTCACATTTCTTCTTCCTCTTGTTCCTGTAAAATTTTAGATTGGAGTTTGCAGCAAAGTGGTGACACAGACATTGTTTTCTTTAATATGATAATTTTTCAATTACTGTAATTTAGTTAAAAGAAATGATTGCCTGAAATGGAATTTGAGGCATTATTACAACACAAAACTTAGGATTTCAGGACCTGCAAAAAAGCAAATTTATAAAAGCTTTGAGAAAGGTGCTTTCTAAATGCCATTTTATAACCAATAATAATTCTCAGTTTATTTAGTTCTTTGTGATTCCTGTTTATCTTTGACATATTCATAGTGAAATCATTTTATTAAGAGAAATCTGAACTGTCATGCTCTAAGAATTTTCTGAACTAACTTCTTTCTTAATACAAAAGTGTTGCCATCTTGTTGGAGGGGAAAACCAGTGCTTTCAGCCTGTGTCAAGATTGTACTTCTCATGTGTGGCCACAGACAGATTTGAGAATTTGAGTTCCACTTCTTCATGAACACTGCTCATCTTTGCTGCCAAGGCAAGGTAGGATACTCTCTGACATTTGTTTTCACTGATTCTTCCTTACTTTGAAATGAGAAGTCTTTTAGAAGTCTTGAAAACTTAGCAATTGATTTTTTTGTGGTTTATCATGTTTGAGGCAGAAGCACAGAAAGCCTTACAAACTCAAACTTCCTTCTGACGGGTATCTGAATTCTCTTATTTTGGACTGTGCCATGTTTCACTTGAAGCTTAGGATAATAATCAAGTTTATCAGGCATTGATCATGGCTTCCACATATGAGTTATAGTGCATTAGTATGATAATTCTGTGCTTTTGATATAATCTGTCTCATAGTTCTGTTTCATTTTCCCTCCCAGGGAATCATAGGATGACAGCATTCCAAATAAGTACCTGAAATATTTTCAGAATGAGTTGAAATACCTTGTTATATTTTCTGGAAAATAACACAGACACAATTATACTCTTACAATACTGCCTTCTCAAACTCTACAATCTATGTTTACATTAAAAAAAAAAAAAAAAAAGTATGTTGAATTATACACACGATGAGAATGATTGATGCAGTTCAACTTTTTTTGCATGTTCTGCTAGCCAGTTAGTTAAAAGTGGCACTTTAGGTTTCTACTCAGGAATTTCTGAATAAAACAAATATTGAAACATCACCACTGTTTTGGGTTCATAGCTTTGTATTTTGAACATTCAGCAAGTTCAAAAATTATTATTATAAATGAAGTTCAGTACAATTCAACTTGAGTAACAGACCACCATGCACATCTTCAACTCTCTGTTTTGAAAGAAAAGTCCAGGAAGTCCTGACCATAAACATAAACATTTTACTGTTTAATATCTTTATCAAAGATCTGGATGAGGAGATCAAGTGTACTGAAAGGATGGTCAGGCATTGAAATGGGCTACCCAGGGAAATGCTGGAGTCACCATCCCTGGAAGTGCTCAAGAAATGACTGGATCTGGCACTCAGTGCTATGCTGTAGTTGATACAGTGGTGTTCAGTCAAAGGTTGGACTTGGTGATCTGGGAGGTCTTTTCCAGCCTTAATGATTTCGTGATTCTAAGTCCAGAAAGCGTGGATGAAATTTACAGTGCAGCCAAATACAGAAATCTAAGAGATACAGGAAAAAATAATCTACCTGTGCTGTCTGTAAGAATCCAGATCAGGATTACCCAGGATACCTCAGGAATTCTGTTTTCAATTTTTCCAAATGCTTAGTGCATACTTTCCTATGAGCAGTCCAGGGGAATGTTATCACCCTTCACTCTCAGTGGGGTTCTTTCTAGAGTGTTCACACTCTTTAGGTTGAAATAGTGTTTAATGATTAAACACATATTCCAAGAGTTGTACAAATCTTTTTTTAGACAGGAAGAAATGCAGTGCAATATTGTTACCTTGTGTGTAAATGACGCCTGACTCTATCAAAAATACCTTATAAACTTCCAAAGCATTGAACACGTATTGCTGATAAATAAATGATCTAAACCAATACCTAACCTTTCTCCAGTCATCCCTTAATGAAGTAATAGCAAGTCAATATTGGTTACTTTCTAATTTCTTAGATTTCTGTTGGCTGGGTTCCACACTTTACTAGGACAGTAATGGACTGATACCGTTATCTGTTATCAGCCCTTAGTGCCAGAAATTTCTGTTTATGGCATGGAATGGTACAAGGGGAAGACATTCCAATTATTTTTACATTTTTCAGCAGCTAATGTTCTGAGTAAATGAATTGAGGTCAGTTCTCATGAAGTGATTTTGTTCAACAGAAACTACAGCCTTTGGCAGCAGGAAATACTGGGATGGACTAGAAAGAAAAATGAATGTCCCCCTCTACTAAAAACCTCGGACAAAGGCCAAACTCCCTTTGCCTGGAAAGTCACCAGGTGCTTGGGTTTTTATCCTAGTACAGAATTCTGTCTTTTTGGCTTATGAAGCCCAAGTAGGTTCCATCACCTCTAATTTAGGGTGTATCATCAAGGTTGCTTGACTTCACAGCACAGCTATCACTGGCTGAAATAAGTTCAGTAATCCCTAGGTTCTCAAGTGTTTTGGTTCTTTTTAAAAAAGGCACCAAAAATACAAAATCTTTTCACAGCTTCAGTACTATGGATATTTTGGTGGTCAGTCCTTCAGATATATATGATAAATTTTCCATAGCATTTTAAACACAGTTGTTGCTTGTTTAGCATAGCAGCACAAATGACACAATAAAAACTGTTTCTGTAGAAAGCCCGGCCTTGGAGATCAACACCAAACAGGTTGGTTGGTGGGGTTTTGTGAAGGGAACTGGTGTATGTTTTGTTTCAGCTTTTGGGAAATCCACTACGTTGGATTTTCACTCCAGTAGTGTAGGCTCATCTTCTGAACCATCAACCCATTCTTGAGCCAACATCCACTGTCCCAAGGCCCTTGTTACTTGACTTTTCTGTCAGTCCCAAAAGTTTACTTTTACCAACAGTTTGTCTCTTTGGTTCTCTTGTCCTCCTCCTGAAGTACATCAATATTTCTCCAGCCTTAAGCACGGGAACCAGCAGTGCTCCTGAGGAAACTCTTCTGCTCCAGCTCCCTGAAGGAAAAAGAAACATCTCTCTGGTATTTCAGCCACTCTGTTCTCCTAAGGCACTTTCAGATGAGAGACAGGCATTCAGTCTGATGACCTCAAAGACTCCTTTGTCCCCAAGGAACATAATCCCAGCCATGCTGGCTGATTGCTGGCTGTGTTTTCTGAGACATTGGGTGGCCTCACAAAACCCAGCTGCAATTCAAAAGCTGTTTGCAGGCAGCTACATGTCCTCAGGTTTCCATGCCACACAACGCCATCACAATTCATTTCAAGCTGTTATGTAGTCCTGGACACTTCCCAGCTCTTCTTTAGCAAAAAAAAAAAAAAGGGAAAGAAATGTTTTCCTCTTTTTTTTTTCCAAAATAATGTGTCCTTATGTTTCAAGTTTAGTTTGCAGAATGATTGTCAATGCTTTTGGTATGTCCAAGTTGGGACTTCGTCTCTGACTTTCTGAGACTTCCATCAGTAGTTCAACATAAAATATAGTGAAAGCTCATTCTCCAGAGGCTTGGAAAATAAGACAATATAATAATTGATCTCCAGGGGGGTTTTATTAGGTTTTAAGTTATGATAACCAGTTCTTGTTATCTTACAAGTATGTGTCCTTCAGTGTCTTTTCACAGCATCTGGAACCATTGGACTATCATTTGAAGCTCCTAGGGGTTCAAATTTCATTCCCATTTGCATGTTCTGGCCTTCGTGCCTATCACTGTATTGTTTTATAAATTTCTGTGAATCTCTATGTTTACAAGAGATTCAGCTTTTACCTTTCCAACAGAAAGGGCTACCTTTTTCCTTTCTTTTAAACAGCCATTGCAATGGGCTTTGAATGTATTATGACCTTTTAAAATATTTTTTCCTTACTCTTCATAAAGATAAGTACGCTGCTTCCTTTTTCCTGACAATGAGATTGATTATTTTTGGTTTTCCCTGGGTCATTAATAATGCAATTATGAAATATGCTATGTGGGAAACAATAAATATAAGGGTAATATTCTCTTGAAAAAAACATCAGACTTAACCCTAGGCTATTCAGTATACATCAGCTACGTTGTGAGTGGAAGCACACAAGGCACGCTTTGGTGCATAACATATCATCTCCTTCCTTCTTAATGTGCTCTACAGTTCTGGTGTTAGCAGAAAAAGAATATGCAGTCTTTGATGCTGCTGAGCCAGCCGGCTGCCTGGCTTTTCCATCTTTTTTCTTCTGATGTTTGTATTAGGCCTGTGTTGCAGAACCGATGAGAGTTTTAAATACCCTTGCCTGCCCAATTTTTATTAGATTTATCAGACATTTGCATCTGGAATTGAAATCTAAAGTGATCTTATACAGCTAAGATCTTGAAATTTCAAAATAAAGATTACAAATGCATAGTCAAATAGTAATGTGGTAATATACTTCACGAAATATTATTCTCAACAGAGGATAGAACACATGATCAAAAGCAATTTTTCAAATCTTCAATACCATATTGCAGTCATTTCTAAATTGAAACATTCCAAAGCCACATTTCATGTTACAATGTGACAGTTTTTCTCATTTCTAAGTGTGAAGTTATTCACTTCAAATTAAATTATAAAAAAAACCCCAAACAAACAAAAAAACCTCCCAAAATTAAAAAAAAAAAAATAAACAGAGGGAGAGACATAAGGAGAGAGAGAAGCAACACAGAAAAAAGTTTATATTTCCTAGCTGCTCGGTAACAACCTATTAACCAGCAACTGTGTTTGCATATCAGCTGAACGCTTCTTTCGTGACGAAGGGAAGGCAATGTATTTAAGAAAAGTATTAAGCCATACTACCCATTCTTGAAAATACAGATTGACTAGGAAAGCTGACAGACGTTGTGCTTTAGGACAGCCAAGTGCTGCTGTACAACGTCTCTACAAAATCACTAAAGGCATCATTTAAAGTACATTAAGAAAGGGAATCAGGATACTGCTAAATGGTGCTGTATCCTGAACAAATCACCATTTTAATTATGCTAACTGTTGAAATGGTCAGTCTCAATTCAAGTCCAAACTAGTTCGTGTAAAAGTAAGAGTCTAATCATAGTTATTTTTTGAATGGAGACTGCAAGTTCTTTTGCCTAGCCACAGAAAGACTAAACATGTCCTAAAGCAAGCCACATACTTGCCTCCATCTAGGTTTATTCCATTGTTTAGAGGAAACCCTGGGTTACCATTTGTGCTTGACATCTTGCGGAGACCATGCAGCAGAAAACTGCTCCAAGATCATTTGTTCTTAATGAAAGCAATTTGTTACTAGCTGAAGCAAAATGTTCTTTGTCCTTGTGCCAAAAACGCCTTGTCTATCCTCCATGTTTGCTGTGCTTACGCACAATAATGGAAATATTATGAGATACGCTTAGAACAGCAGCATAACAAGCAGGACACACTTCATTGTTCTAAAACAAAAGGCATGAGTGTGTTGTTCTTTGTCACACTTTTATCTACCATAGAGGCTCATTGACACGATGGAGGTTCAGCATTTCTTAATTGCCTTTTTAATTTAGTCCACTTTTTCCCCCAGGGCTGATGCACTGATTCCTCTCATTCCTCCTTCATCCCCCTCTCAATAGACCTGCTTTTATGAGATACATATTAAAACTTCTGCTTTTTTTATTATGCTCACATGTTTTTATGTAACTATATTTATTTCCTTTATGAATTTAATAATCTCTTTGAGGCAAGTATTAAGAATACTTAAGAGAAATACAGATATCTTGGAGTAGAATGTTTTTAAAAGGAGGTAGGATTGAAGCTGAAGAAAAAAAGAAGAGAAAGAACTTAGGGCAAAAAAGGGTAGGTGCATCAATAAATACAGATAGCAAAATGGTTCTCAGCTAATCCCATTACCCCAGGCAGCCTTAGGAGAGCACATTCACATAATTTCATATACATGGCCTTTGTCTGTACAGAGACAGCACTTTGCAGTGGCAGCCCAGAAAAGAACAGCATTTGTGGGCATAAGAATATTTAAAGAACAGATGAAGTGCCTCATTTCCTTTACTATGTAAGTTTTTGTGTACTCTAACATAGTTCCTTAAAATTACAGAGAACTCTCCAGGAAGCATTAAGTACCCATAGGACACATGAAAGTGTATGTGAGGGAGTTCAGCACGGTAGAATTACATTGCTGTCTTATCATTAAAAAGAAGGAAAAAGAAAGGAAAGAAGACATCATATGTTGAGGAAAAAGAACTGCACAAGAATATGAAATATTCATTACTCTGATCTTTTGAGCAAGTGTGGTTGAACTAGTGAGTACAGTATGTATATATGAGTATGGTGAAATATGTATCAGACATATCCAAACACATAGCTTGTGTTGCAGTAGAGTATCTTTTTCTGCCTACAATATGCTTGAGTCATAGAACCATATTTTAGCCATAGAACCAACCAATCATTTAGGTTGGAAAAGACCTCCAAGATCAAAGTCCAACCTTTGACAGATCACCACTTTGTCGACTAGGCCCTAGCACTAAGGGCTACATCCAGTCATTATTTGAGCACCCTGGGCAGTCCACTCCAATGCTTGCCAATCCTTTCCACAAAGAAATTCTTCCTGATGTCTAACCTGAACCTTTTATGGTGAAGCTTGAGGCTCTGTCCTCTTGTCCTGTTGCTTGTTGCCCAGGAGAAAAGGCCAACCCCCTCCTCTCTCCAACCTTCTTTCAGGTATTTACAGAGAGTGATAAGGCCTCCTTGGAGCTTCCTTTTCTCCAGACAAAACGACCCCAGCTCCCTCAGGAGTCACTCCTCACAGGATTCACTCTCCAGACCCTTCGCCAGCTTCGTTGCCCTTCTCTGGACGCATGCCAGCACCTCAATATTCTTCTTGTAATGAGGGGCCCAGAACTGGACACAGGATTTGTGGTGCGGTCTCACCAGTGCATGAAGACAATCCCTGCTCTGGTCCTGCTGGCCACACTATTTTTTATACAAGCCAGGATGCCATTGACCATCCTGGCCACCTGGGCACACATTGGCTCAATTTCAACTGGGCGCCTACCACCACCCTCGGGTCCTTTTCCTCTGGGACACTTTCCAGCTGCTCTGCCCCCAACCTGTAGCACTGCCTGAGTTGTTGTGACTGAAGGGCAGGACCTGGCACTTGGCCTTATTGAACTGCATACAGCTGGCCTTGGCCCATTAATCCAGCCTGTCCAGGTCCCTCTGCAGAGCCTTCCTGCCCTCCAGCAGATCAACACTCCTGCCCAACTTGGTGTCATCTGTGACCTTACTAATGGTGCGCTTAATCCCCTTTTCCAGATCATCAGGAAAGATATTAAACAGAACTGGCCCCAAAACCGAACCTTAGGGAACCCCAGTAGTGACTGGAGGCATGTTTGCAAGGAATTGAATGAATTAATCTAGATGTTGACAACTGAGCAGGAGCAGTACTGCGAACGTCTCATTAAAAGCATCCTCAGTGTATCAGTTCTTTCTTTCTATGCAAACTGTCTCACAATCTTCAACACATTTTTCAAGTTACCTTGTTTAGAAATGTATGTCTGAGTTAGTAATGATTTTTAAATATCCATAAAACATGGAGTAAAAGGTTATAAAATGAACTGTTAAATTACATTTTAGGGTGTGATGAAGCGCTTTGCATGTTCATAATTGAACAAGGAGAAAAACCTCTGTTTTCCCTTGTTATTTTATACCATGTGTCACATCTGATTACTCATCCCTCCTTCTTCTTCAGCAGTCATTTCCTCAAACATCTACACAGCCATCTTTCATTTCCTTGACCCTAGCTGGCAACTTATTTAGAAAGTATAAATCTTCAAGGCAGTACTGACTAAAGGTCAGGTGTCTTTTTAATGCTGCAGTTCTGGTCCTTACAACTTTAGGTGAATATGGCATAACTGAGGAAGGAACAGAGCAGTGTGAGTGGAGGTACAAACCTCTCCCACAAAAAAAAAAGAAGTAGTACTTCTTCAGTTCAGAAAAGAGGCAGTTGAGGAGGAATATGAGAAAGTTAATGAAATCCTTTGCAGCATGGAGAAGGAGATAATAAATGCATTGTGAAACTGGCTGCTCTGGGATGTTGTGAGGGCCAAAGGGATAATTAGTTTTGGAAAGAGATTTCAGAGCTACATGGAAGATATACACATAATTTACATCATTATATATACTGGTGGCTATTAAACATCATGATAAAGATATATTGGTGATAAAATACTGATTGCTGGAAACAGGTAAGGTGTGCCAGGAGATTGTTCTTTTCTTGCCTTCATTATTATACTGTTTTCTGAGACAGTATTATGCTCAGTCAAGCCAGAAGGTTAGGTGGACTTTTGGCTTAACCCAGTTTTGTCAGTCTTGTGCTGCTGCAATCAAGTACCTTTTTTCTCCACAGAGCCTCCATTTTTGACTTAATATCTGTGCCAGGCCACGCTCACTCCTTTCCAGACTCTTTGGCTCAGTCCTTAATTCCAGCAGCCTTTCTCTTTGGACCCTTTAGGAATACTGCTTCTATTGGTTTTTTGGGGGTTTTTTGTTTGTTTGTTTCTTTCTTTTTCCTGCTCTCCCCTCATCCATGCTAAAGTTAATTTATGCTCGCTAAAATAATATCAGCATTTTAAAAATATGTGAACCATGTTATGCAAACATGTGGATATGGCCGTGTTTGTGGTCCCCTGACGCCTGGCCTGCTTGTAACAGAAAAACAGGCAGAGTAAAATTTGCATCCTGCTTCTTTTGTGGTGGTTTTTTTTCACTTGGGTTTGTTTTTGGGGTTTTTTTATTATTTTACTTTAGTCCACAGTAAGAAGAACTGTATTTTTTGTAGGCTTGCAAAAAAAGACACTATTTTCACACATGGGTTTGGATGTTTACAAGAGAATAACCGTGTTGCTAAAGGTTTATACCAGTCCTAGTTACACTTACAAAGAAAAAAATACTGTTTTGACTATGTGATACTATCTGAAAGGTATTAGAATAAAAATAGAGATAGGAAGGACTTTTGACTTTCTTTTTTTTTTTTTTTTTTTTTATTTGCAGTACTCTATTTGCCATCTCCAGGCAGAAATGTGAGTACTTATGCAAAGGTTTCCTGTGGTTTCGAAAGTGGAATTCAATATACTCTAATGCACATCTCTATTGGAGCTTCTGTCATAATAAGGTTGATTCACTTATTCAAACCAGCCTTATTCCCAACAGTACCGTCACAAGAAATAGATCCTAATCGTTGCCAGTTCCCTCGGGACTTAAAAAGCTGAAGCAATACAAAAGTGTGTATTAAGTTTTAGATAATGTAGTCACATTTTTCTAATCATACTTCTAATTTCACCGGCTTGTTATACAAAAGCCCTGATTGGGGAACAAGATCGTAAAAGCCTAAGAGATAATACTGAATCTCACACACCAGAATGTAATAATTGTAGAGTTGCTTAAAGAGCTGCCATAAAAATACGATGAATCCCCAAAGCTGCATTTGCAGGGTACTTTTAAAGAGGAACAAATAATGCCCAAGGGTGGGGGCATGGAGAAGCTTGTACAAACACAATGATTTCTATAATAATTAAAATTTTACTCAAGCCATCGATTCCCTTTCCTATCCTCCAATACACACAACATTTCTGTTCAAATAGGGAACAGGACACTTGTCAGGAAGCAGCGTGCAAACATTTTCTTGCACACATTTGAAATAAAAAACCACGAGTGTACTGTAGCTGGAAAACAGATGCCTTATGTTGAAAGCAATACCTTTGTAGCTCTTCTTTTTACATTTGTCTTATAAGAATTGGAGTCACTTTGAAGTTTAAAAAAATCATTGCATTTGGATTTCTAAAGACTGCCTAAAACATAGAATAAAATGCCATCTTTGATAGTTCTGTATGTATTTTTTTCACACCAGTAGTGAAGGGCACCCTTTCATATCGAGAAGGGAGTTGGTGACTGCTTTTGTGTCTCATTGTCAGCATGAGACTGTGAAATATTTACCAGCTCTCGATTTTCGTCGCTTTCTGAGGATGCAGATGTGCGACGAGGCGTGCACTAAAGGACGCGATGGATCTAGCACGCCAAGTTATACAACAATAAGGGTGCACAGAACTATGTGGCATCCGGAGGACGTCTCTTGGGTTCCTTCCAGTGTGAAATCCCTGAAGAAGTTTCAGGGCTCAGGAGCAATAGAGGGCAATGAACACTCCCCTCTTCCAGCGACTCTCCCCTTCCAGGGAGAGCCAATCACCAGATTAGGAGGTTTAATGGCATTTGCACGTGCTGTAGAGGAGTAGCCGCTGCAGCACTGCACTGAAAATGTGCAGGCAAGACCATAATTCTGGGAGAGCCTGAGGAAAGACCACGTGCATGAGGGTGTGAAGCTCGTGTCGAGGGCACAAGTTCATGGATGTTCATCCTCAGAGCCAGATTCCTGAGCCCTAGCTCTCGCAGGAGCAGGATAGGATTAGAGTGTCTGCAGCCTTTTGCTACAGAAAGAGAAATTCTTCTGCCTTTCCATGTAGCAAAGAAAAGCCTGAAAATACAACCTGAGCGTGTCTGTCTGGAGCTGCTGATACCATTAATGTAACGATTAAAAGTCTCTGAGCCTGGGCAGATTACTTACAGCAGTTGAAGGTGTTATCACTTAGGACAGACTTGTAGCAGTTCAGCCTGATGGACACAGGTGGGAACTTTGAGGTTAATGCAGAAACTCTAGTAATGCCTTTTTCTGGGGCTGGTACATTTCCAACAACTAAATCTTCTGGGACTTATCAGCCAAAACTCTTTATACAAATTAATCAGTGCAACTACATCAGAGGAGAGAGAGACTGTAGCTGGGTTGAGTACCTTCTGAAAACTCATGGTGTAAAGTCAAGCATTTGTAGGAGGTAGTTTGAAGCAAGTAGCTAGTCTGAATTAGGGGGCTTGAGGAGGTGTCACACTTCTGGTCTGTCTCTTCTGATGTGGGGCAATAGTTCATAGAAGAGAGGTAAAAATCAAAGAACTGGAGACAGAAACATAAGATGCTGTATTCATATCTTTACACAGTATCTGTCTACAAGTTAAATATCCCTTTTCTTAAAATTCAGGCCATTATTTCTATGTCCAGTGGATAAAGAAATTATTTATTTCCATCTTTTTATTTAAAAACAGCTGTTGTGTTCAGTTTCACTGGACAAAGGGACACATTTTCACCACCTCTGAGCTGCTTGGCTGGGTTCTGTAGTTAGCTGCCACTCTATGAACAGCAAGTCTTTCCAAGAAGCAAATGATGCAGTCATGAGATGCACATCATGGTCTGCTATGTCCTGTTGCAGTAATTACATGACTCTGTTAATGAACTTTTGCCTATGCAAATACTACACGGGCTCCCTGATGTATACAAAACTTGCTATTGTGAAGCGAATAATTAAATAATGTGAGGGGTTTTCTTTTGTGGTTTGGTGGTGGTTTGGGTTTTTTTCAAATAAGATTTGTCCCTCAAATCACAGCACTTAAAGGTAGACCTACTGGTAAGTTTGGAGTCTTTTCCTTGAGTGAGTATTTGCTGTTCCAAAATGAGATTGACTGCTCAGACTTTTTGCTACAGTCTGGTGAGCTAAAAGACATATGTTTCAAAATCAAACCAGAGATTCACATATAATTATTAGACTGTAGGAGTTAGTTTAAAAAATAGATGACAAATACCACAATGCTTCTGATAGAATTGCAGGAGGTGACCAACCTTGAAACTCAATTCATGGTGTGTAATTGCCTTGGCAAGGCACAAAGTAGTAAGAATGTACATTTTCTTGTACCATATGGGAATGCCTTGAATTCTTGATTTTCCTCCATCTACACAAGCTGCACACTGTATGGAATTGTTAGATGAAGTTCCTTTGAAAAAGCAAAAAGAAACCCTTTCAATGTGCTTTTCTCTCCCCATATAGCCTTTACAACCTACCTGCACATCACAAATGTCATAAAATCAAAATCTTCACAGGTAAAGTGCTGGCCTGTCCCTTTCATAGTGCAATAAAAGAAAAAAATCAGTAATTTTACTGTGAGCCTTCATTACACTATGTGTATGGATCTCTCCTAGGTAGCAGTTAGACTAATTGCCATACATTTTTCAAACAATTGGTTTACATCACCTTCTGTGTACAATGTAAAGGGAACAAACAGATTGCATCTATACAGATAGGGTAAAGGCTATTATTTCTGTAGCTTCAACAAGATTTGAAAAATATATGATGCCTCTCATAGATAAGGTGAGCAGCTGAAAGCAAACCCAAGGTCTGTTTCTCTAAGGGGGCTACTACGCAGAATTTTCATTAGCTGGGCTGAAGACGTGTCCCTAAGGATCTGTTCACATACCTCTAGGTTCTCTAGGTGCAGTGAATTGCTAGGGCTGAAAAAGTCTTGTTATTTCCTGCCAAAAAGTGATGGATGTATTCAGAACTCCACATCCCTTTCCTGGCATTGCTGTTTCTCATTTGTGACTATGCATTTGTATAGATGCCGTTAGGAGTTGCCAAGTCCAGGACCTTGACAGGAGTTGGGCTGCTGCAGCTCCAAATGTCCAGTTCCAACCAGTAGCGTGGCTAAGGTTGTATTGCCCGTAGGCACAGACGCTCACACACACACATACAGCACATACATACAATGTGGATCCTGCAGCAACTGGGCTGACACTATGTGTCCAGTAGCTGTCCCTGGATCCCAGTATCCCAAGTTGCCGACATCTGGGCCAGCTCCTGAGTTCACAGGCTGCAGCCAACTGTACAGACCCGCATATGCACTGCGTCTAATCAAGCTTAGAAACAGAGATCATCCAGAAGCTGCCCTGGATCCTCAGCCACAGGCTCCCACAAAGACATGAGTGCACACACACAGACACACAGATGTATGCAAAAGTGCCTCTTAGTCAACATCCCAGACCCCAAGGTCTCCTTGTCAGTCAGCCAGGATGCCCCGGTCTCTCTGGTATCCAGCTCCTCCAATTTTCTCATCTCCCAGACACAACTCCAGGCTGGCCCACAATGTGCATGCTCCCCAGTCACTCCGTGTACTGATGCACTGTTGGTATGAGCCCTGGTCCTGCTCCAGGGGCTGCACCCAGACCCCCCATGCACATGCTCACCCCCAAAAATATGCACACAGAACCCCTCACACAGGAGGAGAGGTAAGAATGGATTTTAGAGAGAATCCAGGATTGACTGCAGACACCAGGCACAGGGCATGGCCAGACAGCTGTTCACAGCCAACTTGTTCCTTCTATTTTTCTGCACTCAGTTCTTCCCACCCTTCCCTTTCTTTGCTTGATTCTTCCCTAAAGAGTTCATACTGAGTCCTATGACATCTTCTGTAACACCCCTTAGTAAGTCTACTGAGTCTTAATGAGTGACTCACAGTCTGTAGGTTCTCAGGAAGCCTTTCCCAGGGACTCTCAGTGGTGGGTGTCACCCTCCCAATGCATGATGGCCTCCAAAGATAGCCTGGGGTGTCCAGGGCAGGAACTTGTGTCCCTGACTGGGTGATTTGGTTTCCCCCAAATGGCACTGTGCCTCTGCCCCTTTGTGCCTGGGCAGTCGAGCCATTAACAGGTACATCATCAGCCATCAGTGATGGTGTCATGAAGGAGATGTCTCCCACATCTCCTGTGGGTGCTCTAGAAGAGTTTGAGGAGTGATGTGGACCCACTTGCACCATCTCCTTCAACACACAAAGAGCAAGGATTCCTAGCCCATGCTGAACCTCTCACTGATTCGGGCTTTCTGCTTTATTGGGCCTGAACCTTAATCAACGCTAAGGACAGTGGAAACCCCTTCTAAAACATCTACAAGCTGTCAGCTGCCTCAAGAAATTGTTAGTGCCAGTCACAAATCTCTAGGAAGCAGGTAAACATGACACTTGAAAAGAAATTAAGCTGAGTATTTTTCCCCTCACTTTATTCTGTGAACATTTCAGTTACGCTTCAGTTCCTCTCCTAGAGACTCTCACCAGACACTGTGCAATCAGTTATTGAGAAACCCTCTCTCATCCCATGAGCTAAAAGAGATCCTTTGCAAATCACTTGATATCTCCCTACCTATTGCATCAGGTGCAAAACACAAAGAACATTTAGCCTTCTGCCATGACAGTTGCTGGAGTGTCTTGTGAGGGGCAGCCTGCCAGAAACCCCATCAAACTGAAGAATCACAAAATGGTTTGGGTTGAATGGTTAGGTCATCTAGTTTTAACATCCCTGTCATGGGCAGGGTCACCTTCCGGGTTGCTCAAAGCTCCATTCAGTCTGGCCTTGAACACTTCCAGGGATGAGGCATCCACATCTTCTCTGGGCAATCTGTTCCAGTGTCTCACCACCCTGACCTTAGGTAAAAGATATTTCATCCTTATATCTAATCTAAACCTACTCTCTTTTGGTTTGAAACCATTATTCCCTGTGCTATCGTTACACGCCCTTGTAAAAAGTCCCAGGAGGAGACACCATTAGGGATGATGTTCATTGATAGGAAGAGTATAGATCAATTCATGATGATGAAAGTAGTGGCTGTGTTGATCACTATTTTCATCAGCAAGGACTGAGCTGTACGCATGATAAGAGTGGGTTTTACCAAGATAGGACAAGTAGTTTCACCTGATGCTCTACATGCACTTCAAGTTTTCTGACAATAGAGTCCCTGCATCAAAAATTGAATTTGATCTGTCGCCTGAAGGCAGGTTTTTTTACTCACCTTCCATTAGTTTGAATACAAACATGTCTGCATAACTATGTGATCTTTATTGTGGTCCCAGTGCAGCCAGAGCATGTCTCACAATGATACACATTTTTCACTTCTCCTCTCTCTTGATATGTTAGGATCACTAAACCCAACTCCAGATATTCTTCACATAATGCTTATGAAATGGGAGACAGTAACTAAAAGGAGAGAAACAACAAAAGCCTGATTCTTGGGTCTTTTCTCTACTGTCACTTGCTCTATAAACATTACCAATTCATTTCAGACCAAAACTAAACAACTAAGAAAATGTTGAGGGTAATTATAGTAATCAAATTTATGCTTGTGATGTGAAGTGCTGCTGAATAATGTTCAGTAAGTGCTTTGCCTCCAAGAGTTACTAACATCCACGACAGATCTGGGCACAGAACTCAGGGATCATTTATTTAGTCATGGGACAATGAGACATCCACCATGATTGACAAAAAATCTATTAGCAGGCACAATTGAAATAAAATATGCATTTTTTGCTTGGGAAACATTTTTTAAAATTTCAGAAGGATGTTATTGGTATAAACCTGGCAGTTTTCACAGAGAATAAATATCCCAGTTCTCCAACAACAACAAAAAAATTAAAATCCTAAGACTGTCATTAGGAAATAATTGACAGAAGCATATCAGTATTATGTATGGCTCCATGTATATTTCCTCCAATGTTGCTTTAAATATTTGAGGATTGGACTATTTTTTTTTCCCTAAATATGATATAAAAACCACAGGGAACAATAAAGTCTTGAGCAATGTAAATTGGCCTATTTTGATCTGCATTTGAACAGGAGTATACACATGGAATTTAACAAACCTGATTCACTCTCTCAGGACAGAATGCAAATTTAATTCATTAATTGCTTTTCGCTTTATTTACAGGTTAAAACTCCACTGAGACACATCATTTCACATTTAGGAGATCCTGGTTGCATGGCTATCAATCAGTGTTACAAATTAGTTAAGCATATAAAGATTGCTCTGACATTGTTTTTCCCAGCTTGCTGAAAATATTCAGCCACAATAAATAAATCAAAACATCCATGTTCTGCTCTGCACAGTGTGATTTACAGATGTTGGTGGCCTCCAAACAACCAGGACACCCAGTTAAAGATAAATTAGTCTTCCATCAAGTGCCAATGAGTGTCTGGCACTTTCCAGTAGCTGACTGCGCTCTGTAGAGCGCTGTACCTGGGTGAGAATGTTGAGAAGTCATCCTGATTTTCCCTTTAAAAACATACAATTTTATTTTTTTTTTCCGTAGGGGCAGGCTTATTTGCAGCTGACATTCAATTTTGCTTGGACTTCAGCAGAACAAATTCTGCCCCCACCCATGTTGAACTATGGTATTGATTTTATGATCCACAAAAAGATGAATAAAAGATGAATTTTATCTTTGTTAGGTTTTAGCCGACCAAAGTTCAAAAGTTCATAGGACTACAACAGAGTACTGGTAACAGAAATGTAGGCGCAATGAAAAGATGGCAACCTCTTAGTGGAAGGGTGTATTTGCAGATATAGCCTGTGACCTTTTAAATGCAATGATACTTGAGATTTAGTCTACAGGCAACTTGGACCTTTGTATAACTCACACTGACCAGCAACAGGACCAGAAATATATCAGTGAGAGAAATACTTTGGACAAAATAAATGAGATTGAGAGGAATGGGAGAAGATGGGGAAATAGAAACTCAACTTTCTGATACTCACACGTGTAAACTGCACAGCTGCTGATCTGTTCAGTTTTATTTTACAGCAGTGCATGTGAATGTGTGATACACAAATATAGCTACAAAGAGGAGAATCGCAATGTTACTGCAACATGCAGCAGCCCACAAGCACTCAGAGACTTGAAAAAGCACACGTCAAGTAGGTCTGCACACAAAGAAAGCTCAGGAGAGTGCAGGAAGGAAAGCTTACCCAAGAGGTTCTGCAGGAAAGGACACAAGAACCATCAGAAGTGTAATGGTTTTCTTACTTGTAATGATGAGGAATGGGTATGCCATAGAAACCAGTGAAATTATGAATGGTCTTAAAAGAGCAAACATGATGGTTTCATTCAACGTTTGTAATAGAAGACTTGGAAAAGAAAACAGAAGAAATTACCATGCAAGAGGATTAAAATAATTGAAAAACAGGCTTTTTACCCACTGCACTATGGATTTCATTACCAAAAGAAGTTATGAAGGCTAAAACATATATGATTCAAAAAACAACTAGGCAAATTTATGAAAAATATTTCCATAGGAAATACAAAGAGCAGAGTTCCAGATGCAGCTTCCAGTTCTTGAAAACTCTAAGCTGTATCATTGCATTCATATCCTGTTTTAACTCTAAACATTTCCTGTTATTTACTGAGAGAGATGGAGTTTTGGTTCAACCCTAAATACAGGGTAATATATACGATATCTTGTACATTGGGACTGCAGCAAGTTGTTTGAATATGTCGTTCTATATCCTGTAAGAAAACACCTTTACTATCAGTAAGAACACTACTACAGCATTTAACATATGATCTCATGATTCGGTGGCATTGTGCCAAAGTGAAGAAGCCTCCACTTAAACCACAGATCTTCAGGCTTTTTTTTAGTAATGGGCTGTATATTTTACTTAACCATGTACAAATATGGCAGAGACAGTTATCCAAAAATTTAATCACAAATAATTTGTCATTCTGGATTTGTAGTTTCACACTTCCAGTGTGAGAACAGAGCCATGGGGATGAGAAAATAGCCAGCATAGTTTTAATGTTACAGGCATTGAAAATGGGAGTAACAAGTCATACAAATGCTGAGGGCACCAAAATTAGGTGCTTGAATTTATTTCAGTTTTAATAAATCAAAGTTCTTGCTAGCAGCTCTGGGACAGAATTTTAAAAAGTGTATTATTCCTTTCTCAACATAGACTCCCTCCCTTTCTGAAGTAAGAATGAATAAATTACAAGCAGAGGTCTTCCGGGGCAGCACTGACTGTTATACTAAAAGCACATTTTAACCAGACTTGTCAACAGGTTAAGATCAGCATTTTTTACAGGCATATCACTTCTCTTGCTATAAAGCTGGCATAATAATTTCCTTCACAGTTGGAAAAGTATTTAATATTTATTTCCCTGAACTAAACTATACCTGTTTGAAATGAAACTCTAGGTGTCCTTAATAATATGACCTTTATATTGCAGTTCCTTTTTGTCTACACAGGTAGTCTTAAATAGAAGATGAATTCTACTACATTTCAGGAGATGAATAAAGAGATGCTAATTGTAAGCTCTTCCCTTATTGTAACCGTTATGTATTAGGAAATATTATCTCTCCCCATTCTCCAGCTAAGATTAGCATTCTTTTCAGTATCAGACCAGATCACTTGCATAAACACCACATTACTCTGTTGCACCAAGGTGGCTGAATACCATTTTACTGAGTCCAGAGGAAATATTGTAAGCTTGCTTTAGGACTGTATGTGTTTCAGATGTGGAAACAGTACCAGTAGATGGTGCTCAAGAACACATTGCATAAACACATGCCTTGATGGAATATAGGGAGAGGGAGTAATGGATAACACCATTCTAAGCAACCTTCCAACAGAGCTGTAGAAGCAAGTAATCTTAGATATTCCAAAATGTAAATGGATAACAATAACAAAGGTATCATGTACCAGAGTAGGGGAGATCCTGCATGAACAGTTTTGTGGTACAAGACTTCAGCTGTACCTAACCTACTTTAACCAGTGTTTGGGTAAGAGCTTGTTGTTCAAACTGCCTTTATACACAATGAAGAAAAATAAGCAATGCTAGCAAAAGACTCATTTGGGTTTGTAGGCTCCATCAAGCTATGTTGTATGTCACAACTTTACTTGAGAAAGTCTGCATTGGCTTTCCTCCCCAGAGAAACCACACATACAGAAGTGGATTGTCCTATTGTTAAATCTTGACTACTGTAACACCTCTTGTGTTTGATAGGCAGCCATCATTACAGCAATTCTGAAACCTCTATCAGCACAGATGAAAACACGCAACACAAAGATGCCTAAGGATCAAAGAAGCTCAAAAGACTGTATTATCGTCTTTCTGACTCCAGACTCCATTAATTCCAGATGCTCTTTGGACATATATGAGCTCTGATGTCCACATTCTTTTGGAAAAAAAGAAAACAAACAAAAAAACAGTAGATGGAAACTTCAACTCTTTCCTCGTATCTTTAGTTTTGAACAAATAAAATAAACCTCTAAGTGGGTATCTGCTTTTTTTTAAAGTTTATATGTTTTGGTATACATGTATATAAGCACACTAACATGTATAGGTATGTATACATATTAAGTTCCTTCACATTATGAATTTTATCATTTAAAAGAAATAAGAAATTGTAACCCAGACATTTCTAATAAGAAAATAGAATTGATTTTTTTATTTGATTAGTGTCTTTTGCTTGGCATTGCCGCGGGAGATTTGACACCTAGAGCAAGATGTTGACTTCGCATTCTTCCCTATTGTTACAAAGGGTAGGGAGCAGGATTGCGTTCAAAGGAAAATCACATTGTGAATCATTCATAGCTGGCCTCTTGTGGAATAGAAATAAAATTGAAATTCTGTGTCTATCAGTATATTTGCCTCCTTTTTCAGAGTGTTTTCACTTGAGCCTTGTTGCAGCCTGATGAGATTCATGAAGGAAATCCCTAGAACAATGTTTACAGTGACCTATTTATGGTTTCTTTTTATACCTCTGAATTGAATGTTACAAGGTGTTTTTCCCTCCTTCCATTGACTCGAAACACAAAGGTGATTCTTGCCCCCATAATATTAAATATATTTCACAAGGAATACTAATACTGTGGAGATTTCATTAAATACACAGGTCTGTGTATTCCTTGCTTATTGTTCTGAATCATTATCTGGTGGTCCCCATAGTAAATATGCAAACAGTATTGTAACCTTTGCAACTGAAAATCTCCCTCTTGATAGCTCCACCCTGTCAGAGTCTTCCAACAAAGCATTACTGATGGGAATTTAAAGATAGAAATTAATTACAAGCTTCAATTGTTTTACCACAGTGTGCTGCCATGTTTGTCACATCACTTTAAGCTTCAGCGCGTGCTGTCAGTTGTCTCTCAAGAAGTATTAGATTCTAGTAATTTTTCAAATATATAAAAAGGATGTATTTGGAGATGCATTTTTGGAAATTAGAATTCTGCTGGTGGGTCATGGCCAGGGAACATCTATTCATTTTTTCAAGTATTTGAATTTAAACAATTCCTTTGAAATCTGACACTATCAATGGACAATGAGACAGAAGCAGGAAAGGGAGAGACAAAGGCCAGCTGGCCTGTTGCAATGTGTGCTGATATCACCATGTTATTCTTCTTTTTGAACATTCTGTGAAATTTAGGTCTGTTCTTTTCTAAATACATAGCTGTCAGAGACTTTAAATGTCCACAGTGTTATGAAGCTATGTGTAAACATACGGCTTGCTCAGCCTCTGCTCATCAGATGAACCTCAGCACTGCCATTCATTCTGACATGGTTCATTTTTATGTCACTCCTAGTAAGGGTACTTGAATTATTATCCCAAACTAAAAAGCAATTTTTTAAGAAACGGCTTTGTGGGGCTCCGGGTTAATTTCTGACCCAGCAATTTTCTGCTCAAAACTCCTCTAATATGTGCTTCAGAAGAAGAGACTGTTCCTCTCCACTGCCCGTTGCTAATTTCTTTTTCCCATTTTGTCTATGTTTCTTATTGAATAGATTCTTCAGACTCAGCCTGGAGTCTAGAAGACAAATTATTTTTTCTTCCTCACAGATAGTTGAATAGGATTCACCAAAACAGAATTTAGATTAGTTTAAAACATTTTTGTGTTTGGTTTGTGAATCATTGATTATTTCTGACATTTTAAATGCAGATTTTTTCATCCTTTCTGGATGAACTTTCAATTTCAGGGTCCTTTCATTGTGATTATTTACTATTTTTGATAGTGAGTTCCAGTGGTATTGACACTGCTCCAGAATTTTATGTCTAACAGTATTTCATGGACAGAAGCACAGTAATAAATTATTCTATGACATATTATTATCCTTCACTTTGACTTCGTGAGGCCTCATCTGGAGCACTACATCCAATTTTGGTCCCTGCAGTACAAGTGAGATAATGCAAATACAGCAAAAGGATCCTGAGATGGTTAAAGGGCTTGAGCGCATGGTATTACAGGAGAGGAGAGGAAAGGGCATAAATGTCCTCTATCTACAAGGGATTTAGAGAGGAAAAAAAGCCACACCCATCTCAGAGGTCCTTCCTCCATGCAAGGACAAGAAGCAATGGAAATTGCCCAAAGGAAATTCTTGCTGGATATAAAGAAAAAGATATTTTTGCACTGAGCATGGTTATGTCTAGAAACAGGCTCCTGGAGAGATTTTGGGCCTTCATTGCTGGAGATTTAAAAGACTTAACTAGACACAGCACTGAGTAGCCTGCTATAATTTCAAAGTTCTCCTTGCTTTCAGCAGAAGTAATCTTCAAAATTCCTTTCCAACCTAAATAATTATGTTGCTCTTATGACTACTCTTTCCATCTTTTCCTCCTCAGATTTCCCATGTCTATCCTTCCTTGCCTTCCTCTGTCCTTTTCTTTTCTTTCTTTGCTCCCTTCTTTTTTCACTCTTTCAAATTTTCTTCTATAGTGTTACTTCACATTTTACTTTTCTGTTGCTCTTGTAAGCTTTCTGCAACCCTCCAATTACCTGTAAAACCTCTATAATGCAGGCAGGACAGAAAACCGTTGAGAGAAAAACATATAACGAAAATACAGGGAGGTTGATTAAAAGGATGCACAGGTCTCTTATTCCCTTTAGTTATTGTTAGGTTCTGCCGCAGCCTGTGGGTCTAGCTACTTCTCTTCCAATTTTTCTTCTCTCCTTGGCTTAACGGGTGTCCTCTTCCGACCTGAACCTCTCTGTCCCATAGTCCCAATACTGTTATACCTTCTTCTCACTCAGCTTTTGTCTATCACTTTTAACTCATTGTATTTGCCCTTTCAGGTCCTGCTTTTACAGGCTCTCATTTTAAGTTTTCTGGCTCATCAAGTCTTATCCAGTTTTAGATATTCCTTTTCACTCAGTAGTCAGAAATTCCAGTCATGATTTGCAGTTTTTGGACTAAATTTGCCGTACCAGATTTCCCTTATGAATCATTGTTTTTATGACAATTCCAGAAATTTATGGCAAGTCCAAATGTGATCATTTTTTTCACTGCAAAAAAAAAAAAGAAAGTGACCATACCACTTGCAAAAAAATATTTTTGCAAAATTTCAGTGCATAGCATGGAAGAAAAGTTCAGCTTTTTCAATAAATAACTGTAAGAATTTGTTATCGATAGCAAAGCAACATATTTTCTCATTCTCAGAAATGATCAGAGTGTATTTTTGGAAACCTCATGAGGTAAAGTTGCCTCAAGGCAGACACCTGGCAGGGGAAATTGGAACAAGGATAGTTAACCTCTGTAGAGTCTACAAATAATTGAAAAATGCGTGTAGAATATGAAGATATTTAATAGAGGAGAGACATTTCTAATTTGACTTATAATACATTGTTGTACAATTTTATTTTTGTTCAAATGTAATGTGTTTTGAGACACTATTCTTTCTCCCACTTTCAGCCAAGTTCATGCTGGACACATGCCAATATTAAGTCTTGATCAATGTCTAAATACACATCCTTAATTTCCTTTTTCTTGTTATTGTGACACCATTTCAAACTCTATTTTTCATTTCCTCTTATCTCATATGATGACCACATTTTTCTTTTTTATCCAGTTGACTTAATTCCATCATCTGTCCTTTTTCTAATTAATCTGTATGGTGACCTCAATTTTCAGTTTCATGCAATAGAATCATAGCATTATTAAGGTTGAAAAAGACCTCCAAGATAGATGCCAACCTTTGACTGAACACCACAATGTCAACTAAATTGTAGCACCAAGTGCCGTGTCCAGTCATTTCTTGAACACTTCCAGGCATGGTGACTCCACCACTACCCTGGGCAGCCTGTTCTAATGCTTAGCCGCCCCTCCAGTGAAAAAATTCTTCCTGATATCCAATCTGAAGCTCCTCTGGCACAGCTTGTGGCCATGTCCTCTTGTCCTCTCACTGGTTGCCTGGGTGAAGAGGCCAATCTCCACCTGGCTGCAACCTCCTTTCATGTAGTTTTGGAGAGTGATAAGGTCACCCCCAAGCCTCCTTTTATCCAGGCTAAACACCCCCAGGTCCCCCAGCCACCCCTCCCAAGACTCAGAGCAAGGGTATCTCTCAATATTGCTGCAGTTATTTTTCTTTTAGATAAAGTCCAACGACTAACTTTTACATTTTAAATGGCTTAAACCAAGCCTTACTGTTAAAGCTCTTATTAGCAACCTGCCACTCTCTCTATTTTCACTATCTTCTTGAAATTAGTGTTCTGGCAAAATAAAGCAAAAATATGTGTTACTATATTTCTTAGACACTCTCATCTCTCTCTTCACAGCACTGAGGATTTCTCTTCAACACCCTACCAAGTGCTTTAAAGCATTTCCTGGGAATTTGTTGTTCTGGCCTCAAGCTGAGTTTTGTCTCTAAATTGAATTGAATCTCAAATTCAAGACAAGGCATTTGCCTTCCTGCCTTTTGCTAGATTTACCAAATCCAGGTTCTCTTCTTCTTAATCTACCCAAATATTGTCTGTATCTTACTATTTGCTAAGCATCCAAAGGACAAAAGTCATGAAGGTGCTCCAAATGCAAAAAAAAGAATTGGTGAGTGATAGCATCACATTAGTTAAGAGTGTGGGTGAAGAAATATCTCAACTATTATTGGTTTTACAGAGACTTATTGAAGCAAAATAAACACTGGAGTCAATTGGACAAATCCTGAAAATAGAGAGCTTCGTCACAGAACTTGGCAATTATTTTATTCATAGTAAATGAACATAATAAAAAGAAATACATTGTATCATTTAACTAGGAATAAACAACTATGGATAATCCTGAATGAAAGCAATGTTTATGTGCAAATAAAAATGCAGACAAACATACAGACATACTTGATACATAAGTAGGCAGGTGTATTAAACGGTCATTTTAGGTCCCTTACAACTGAAATATTCTATTCTATTTCTTCTGTTCTCTTCTATTCTATAAAATTCATATATTAAAAAATTCTTATTTTTATATTTAAATATCCCATATGAAAATATATGAAAGAGTATAAAGTGTTTAAATTGCTTTTAAAATCATAAAATATAAGTATGAAACAAGGAGTGGCAATCTGCAATAACCTTGTCTTAGGAAGTATTCAAGAAAACCTTCAAAATCAGAAAATCACAGACATATGTAATTTTGTGTTTTTTTTCAGGGCATTACATGGGCCTCAAGTGCTGACCATTGCCCTAAAATATAGTGGCTCCTCCACTGAGAAGTGATAATTGCATACATTGTAGAGATTTTCTTTTCCATGTGTCATTTTGCATCTACATTATTAGAACTGATATGCCAATCTGTATCTTGCTTGCACGTTGAAGATCTCAAATCCATATGAAAGCAGATTTCTGGGAGTGGTAAGGCCCAGAGGAGAAGGATAGGGTAAATAATGCCAGTAATCCCAAAGACACTCAAGAAATATTTCCCATGTTCTAAAGGAGGAGTTTGTGTAAAGTTGATCAGCTAGAATATGACTAGTGAAACATAGTGAAACTATTCAGTTTTCAATGTGTTTGTAAAATCTTATAAAAAATATTGAGTAAAATTTGAGCAAGGTTTCATAATCTTTTTCCTCCGAATAGATTTTTGTACAAGATATCTGCACAATGACAACTGATTTGCAGCACCTTTTCCCTCTGATATTTTAAAAAAAAAAAAATCTCTTAAAAAGACTGGCTCATGAGGTACAACCAGAAAAGAATTAATGCCAGAAGACATCTTTGGAATAAAAGAACGGAAGCATAAATCCATCTCAAGTACAGCTAGAATCTGTGAAAACCTTAAAAAGATGCCAGCGTCTCTAATGAATACCCAGTCTGCTCAATATAGAAGTATAGAGGAAAAATAAGCAAGAAAAAACAAGAGAGTTTCTGATTCCCACAGCAGTTGAGAATATTAACTTAACAATGTCTCTTGGGGGCAGTTGTCTGCATGATATATCTTTTGCAGGTCTAAGAAAAAACATGATTATTGGAGAAAGCCCTGGAAACAGGCATCCACTGTTCCATCCTACAACAGGGACTACAATATGTTTTTAACGTGTTTATTCAAACCTATTGTAAATTCTAATATTACTATTTCTGTATAGTGATTTTTTAAGCTCTGTAATTTCCAACTCTTAATCTTTCATATTCTAACAAATTTGGTAAATTCCACAGTTACCAAAATATGCTTAATATCACTATGTGTTATAACCTCTGCTTCCAGTTGATGCAGAACCCCTCAAAGCGATGAAGTCTATTGTTCCTTCTGAAGGAATAACAGAAATCCAAACCATCCAGACAAATTACCCTGACTCTGACTTGAAATCATAAAACAATGCAGCAGAAGCAGTCGGTTTGAAAGGAAGAAAGAAGTCATGCATATTGAATAACATTGTGATCTGCAATCCTGGTAGCTTTTTTGGTGTTATTTTTCTTTATGCACTTGCTAAACTCCCTAATGCATACAATCAGAGATACTATGGCTTATTATCTTCAGTTGTATTACTAGCCACAACCCCAAAGTGAAGAATGTGCCTATTTGAAGGGATGGGACTAGAAAGGGGATCAGAGACTAGTGCTGTTGGATCTCAGGAGTCAATACAGACACATGTAAACTGACTGTTGTGTGCTAGGCCAAAACCTACACTAAACTTCAGGGTGAGTAGATACTGTTTATATTTCACACATTTTTAAAAGATTTTTTTGTATCTATATATTTATATTTTAGATGTTGATTTCTATTTTATATACTTCAAAAGTCTAAACACTTCTCATCCATTTAAATTGGTCAGTCATTTCTGCTTTATTTTAAATGGTAACTGATTAAGTAATGAAGGCCTTAAAGGACTAATGGGAATGTCATGTATAGTAGTCAAATCTGAGTCTACAATGTGTGGTTAACCACATGCATAACTGTTTCTGCTAGACTATAGATTTCCTACAGGAACAAATGTGTATTAGCTGAGATAATCTATGCAAATTTGGTCCATTACATGCTCTTTCTTACAGATCAGTGTACTCCTTATATACATAGTCCCCTAAGTCATTATTCTCTCAGTCACCACTCACCTGTTGTCTAGACAAGAGACAAATCTACTTCCTTTGTGAGTCAGCTGTGTTTTCCCATTAACTCTCTGGGTTGAGATATTTTTTGTATTGTCTTTGTAAAATACGGAAACAGTTTAATTTCATGCAGCACTATGTGCAAAACAGCTCCAGACTGTTACAGCATTGCAATTCCATAATTCCTTTCAGAATTTTGTTCCCTTATAACGTCATGAGATAATTCTTTAGCATAGCTTTAATTAGGTGAATGATTTAAATGTCCTATCATGACAATCTAATGTAGAAAAGCTATAATAAAATATATAAAATTGCAACATTCTGAGCATATTCCATAGAAAAAACAGTTGCATTAGTAAAGAAATAGGTTCTGGTATGTTTTTCGGAAAAGAAGAACTGTATATTGCAAAAAGCAAAGTAGTCCCTATTGGAGTATTAGGAAGTCTGGGATTTTATGTCTGGTTCTTATGACTAAAGCATTTATGGCATCATAAGAGCTGTTTAATGAATGTACTGCCTAGTAATACTCCACAGGGCATACTATATTCTCTTCCTATTACTGCTTTTGTCTCTGCAGATAATTCTACAAGCTAAGAAAGCAGAACAGCTCCTGATCATGTATGTTTATCAAGAATGGTTGATCATGGGCAACATCAGTGGCTTGAATGATTCAAACTTACCCAGATATTTTACAGGTAATTACACACAAATGAGAATTAGTGGCTGCGGGGGTTTTCTGCGTTTTTAAAATTATGCTTGATAATATGTTGGTGTGCATTGAAACAGCGTTATACCTACTCCTGTAGTGTTCCTGGACATGATCTGATGCATAGGCTCGTGTCCTTAGATTTTCCACAAGTTAGTAATTTATGATGATTGGTTCTTTTCAATCTCATATGAATTGCTTTTTTTTTTATTTTTTGATGGTTCAGTTGCTAAATCTAGTATTGCAAAACAGTTAAGAATCTTTTATTCTGTCTTTCTTGATTTAGGTTTTATGCCTAGGACTTTAATTTCTTTTTAGTTCTAATATATTACTTGGCAATTTAATGCTTTAAAGCAAACCTAATTCTGGACTAATTTGCTATATGCATGTTACCATGTAAGACAGAACAACGGAAGCAGTTCTTCAGAGTGAAATCAATCCTACTGAAGACTTCATATGTACATGATATTCAATGTGAGATTTTTTTAATTCAGTGCAAGGCTTTGGTTTTTCTGGGTTTTTTTTTTTTTTTTTTTTTTTTTTTTTTNAATTTTTAAATTTTATTTTCAGGCAAGCACCGATCTGGTCTACTAAACCAACACAGCAGTGGCAGTATCGTAGATGTACTTGTTAAGCAGATATTTCCACTTACCTCTCATCAGAAACATATCAAGTTTGTGAGGTTGGTTCACAATGTGGAGACAGAGGAAGCACGGGAAGAAGAAATGATCAAGGTGTTTGCTTTGAAAATGCACGCGGGATCCAAACTCTAATTCTAAAGTAGCTGCATCTATGTGGGACTAATTCAGGCACATATTATTGAAAAGTGTGTTCTGATATGATGTGAGAAAAAATTATTGAGTGGCACATCTCAGTCACAGTAGCTGGAAGAAGTGGTGTATTTGCTCATCCAGGAAGATATTGTAAACTACAGGGAAAGATTTTAATTTTGGAAGCCAGGGCCCCCCTTGATAAGGTTCAAAAGGGAACTCTGAGAACATGCACCGAATGGAGAGCCATTTATACTGAATAAATCTGCCTTGCCCTCCTCTTCCTGTGGGACCATTTCCCAGATCTTTTTGCTAGAAATTGAATGATGCAGAAAATTGCAGAGCTCTTTTAAAGAGATTTTGTTGTTAAAAATAAATTCACCACTGGTCGTAAGGCATTTTACATTTCCTTTGTGCTGTATAGGTGTGGTGGGTTGACCCTGGCTAATACCAAATCTTAAAACACCTTTCACCCACCCTTCTCTTCTTCCCAGGTTTAACTTGACTCCT
>VZTA01026264.1:0-29761 GCA_013398855.1 Mohoua ochrocephala
ACCAGTGAGTGTGCAACTAACTGAAAAACAACCCCTGGGTTGTCTTCTACTACCAAAAAATAACCTGAATCAAGGTGATTCACGAGTCACCCAAGACCTCAGTGACTTTGTTAATTGGAAAAAAATATTGAACTAATGGTTTCTACTGTCATAATGTTTGATGGAATAATGGAAATAGGGAAGGAAGAGATATTAAACATTTTAAAAGGCAAGATAAGAATTTCAAAATCAAACCAAACTAACAGATAAGAATTTAGGCCACACACACAAGATAATCCGACACTCTTGCAGAAGGAACAGCACATGTCTGATAGTTCAGTGGTGAGGCAAAGAAATTCTTTCCTTCTAATTGGTGCTAACTAGGTTCCAGGTGAAATATTGTGTAGTTTTTCATCATCATGATTAGAGAAAGATGTAGGAAATTAAAATCTAAAGAAAAGCAGAAAAAAAATATCAGTTTCAGAAAACATGACTAGCAAAGAAGAGCTAAAGGAAAATAGAGAACTTGAAGCCTATCTAACAGGAATCTTCTAATATAAAAGAATCATAGAATGGTTTGGGTTGGAAGGGGCCTTAAACATAATCTAGCCCAAAAAAACCCCAACCTGGCCTTGAATACTTCCAAGGATGGGGCATCCATAGACAGATAGATTGATACAGAAAGAGATATGCTAAAGATTTTATAACAGAATTTATACAAAAAGTGAACAATTATCAATTGTTCTTCAAGTAGTAGAAGAAAATGATGATCTTCAACAAATAAAATACAGTATATTTTAGGAAAAACTTTGTTGCATTGATTAAACACTAACAAGAATGAGAAGTCTCCCACATCATGTGCCATTAGAAATGGGTTATACAAATATCTGTCAAGAAATGTCTAGCTGGATTTCAATCCAGAAATTCTCTTAACTACCCCTCCCAAACCTTTATTTTTATGATTCTATGATTAGATTGATTTCTATTTACAACCATTGCCAAATTTAAACCTGCTGTGTGGAAACGCTACAGCATATTCTTAGCCCAAGAAATGAGTTTCTTATCCTCCCCTCAAGTGATTTTGATCATAAAGTTTCAGTTTGACACTTGCTATTTTTTACCATCTGTTGCATTGTTAACATAAAAAACTTTACGGGTCTTTTCTGAATAGTGCATATCCTTTAAATACAGGAAGTCATTTGGATGCTTCTTAATTTATTTACTTGACTTAGCGACGTCAGTAACATTCCTCTCAGATGCTACATGAACAACAATACTTCAACTTATTTTTTTAAGGAAAAAACAAAGACATGAATTACAACTTGATAATTTTCAAATGGAATGCACGTGGTAGGATCTTTAGCTCTACAGAAGGAAACATCTTCCACTTCAGCTAGCAATTAAGCAACAGTACATTGTAGTCCTGCTCTTAGCATTAGAGGAAAAAAGAAAGTTCTGCTGAGTGATTTGTTCCAGATAATTGTTGATGAATCAGGAGTGACTGAGGATGGAAGGAGTAACTGCAGAAAGCACATACATGTAACTTTCTGAAGACAGCTGGAACAGGGACATAGCCAGAAAGACTTGAGAGGGAATATGCCTCAATAAGGAGTCCCCAGCATCTCTGTGTACTGAAGAATCCCCAAAAGATTATTTCTGACCACTGATTCTCAATAGGATACTATGTCTAATTTCAACACCATATTCAAACAATGTATCAGTTTATAAAACAACAAAGAAATCATTATGAAAATCTCAAATAATTCTTGAGATTCACCGCCAAAAATGGAGGAGTTCCTGAAACCAGGACACGACTGTAAGCAAAGAATACTGAATATTGTAAGCGAGGAGGCAGTTACCTGCTCTGCACCTGACTGTACATTGTGATAAAAACGCAACAGAAACTGACCAAGAGAAGGTTTTTAAAGCTTCTGTCGCATTAACATACCTTTGTAATCTCCAGTCTGTTACACTTCCTTGCTTCAAATCATGAGGATGTCAGCGTTTTTTTTAAATATAACACTATCATGATTTTTTAAAAGACACTGCTTTTTCTGCCAGCCCTGGTCATTCATACTTAAATCAAGCAAATCTTTTTATATGCATATATGATTGCATTTTTGATATGCATAAAAGAATTAATGGACTGGTACTCAAAAATTTTGTCCAAATATAGGGCAAAGTTGCAGACAAACTACGAGCAGGGTCTTGTAATGAACCCTTCAGTGCAATGTAATATTGGACAGTGCTACAAGCCCTGCTTAAAATACAGCATTCAGCAAGCTATCTTGCTTCCTTCATGCTAAAATTGGCCTCCCAGCTCCTTTTACTTCTACTGAGCAGGTGTCATCCAGGACTTAGACACTATAAAGAGATCTGAAGTGAGTAATTACTAACAAGCTAACAATGGCACAGGATTCTCCAAGAAACAATGTACAAGCACTTGCAATTTCTCAACCTAAAGCTCATGATCATTTCTAAACAGAATGGAGAAAGGCCTTCACTATAGAAGAGGAAAGTCTAGTAGAGGTAAGAGCAGTCTTAGTTTCAGCCTAGGCAAGAGCTTACAAAATAAAAATTAAAAAAAAAGGTGGGAGTAGAGGCTTTGAAGAAAGTGAAGCTAGTTTTCTTGATATTTTTTCTGTTTTCCTAAACACCATGGTAAGAAGGCCCCTTTATCTCCATCCAGTAACCACAGGAAAGTATACAGAAATCCACATCTGAAAGAATATAATACTAAGCAGAAGCTGAAAGTTAACAGTGAAGATGTTTTCTGATCCTATCTCCACTCTGATTTGCTCAGCTTTAATGAAGGAGAATGAGTTGGATTTACGTAGAATGCAGCACTTTCAGCAGACAGGCATTTTTCATTTTGTCATATAAGTATGTGCAAAACTAAACAATTTGCAACTCTGAAACACTTCAGTTTTGAAATGGTTAAGATCAGAAATACACCTGGAACTAAATGCTGCTCACTAAATGGTGAATGCGGCTCTATAGAAGAGGACTCATCCAACATCGAATAAAAGGAACACCAGACCTGAAGAACTCTGAACAGAAGCAGTTAAAAGGTCAGAGGTGGTTTTGCACAGCACTCCAGAAGAGTACTAAGAAAGCATTTGACACAACTCGCCATCACCCGGCATTTACAATTTAATACACAGAAAAAGTGGATAAAACCACTTATTTGTTGCAGCCAGGCAAGTTAGGAGCTATTGAGATATTCTAATGAAAACAACTTAAGATACTGAAACGAATATAAAACATAAAATTCAAGGAAATTCATAATATGCATTTCTTAGAGCAAGTATAAGCAATATATATAAACATGTAAACCACTTTATTCCAGTGAAAGGGTTATAAATGCCAGCATATGCTATCGATAAGAGAAAATGTGGAGTAATTAGTTAATCTAAAAAATGCATGAGTAGGAATTTGACTGCTAAATGATTAAACTGGTACATTTTAAAATGTGTATTAATATTTAATTATTGACACTATGAGAAAAGAGAAAATCTCTTGATGTTACTTCTCAGCTCTTTCAGTAACACATGTATTATTCATACGAATAGTTTGTGCACATATAGTCAATCACTAGTTAAATATAAGAATCATTCTCAAATTCCCTAATCACCTCAATAGATCCTAACGCAATATTTTCCACGTTTGGGAATCAGAGCGTTTTATTTAAGAAATCAGTCTGGCCATGATGAATACAGCACAGCTCGAGCAGACATCAGTTCAAAGAATCAGATGTCAAAGTGCTCCCTCTAATGTCCCTTAATCATCACACCAATTAGTGGTTGAATAGTGATGTGATTAAAAAGACTGCTGCTATCCTATACCTATTCAGACTAGTAGAATTCTACATATGTTCTACCAATTAATGTTTGAATAGAGCAGCGATTAGAGAGACATCTGCCATTGTATACCCATTCAGAAAAGAGCTAAACTTGCATATTCATATGCAATGAAGACAAAAATAAATATTTGCAAAGGTAAACTATACGTTTAGATTATAAATATAATTGAGTTGATTTCCTTTAATGAGTGTTCTCTATTTTACAATATTTGGGATTATTTCTTATTTATAAATATAGAATCTTTCATCAATACATGTCTAGAAATGGACAAATTATTCACTGAAAAAGCATTTATTCATTAAGGTTCCTGATTTCAGGCCTTGGGCGTACTGGGTTTCATATCTACTTGTCTGCAATTTGCACTATTTCTGCTTCAGTCCATCAGTTATTTGTGAAATGCTAAGTGGATCATTCCGTAAGCACGATACATGATTAAGCACAAAAATCATGTCAACTTTTTCCACCTCACTGGAAGGCAACACTTAGAGTAACAAACTGATTATAGCTGAGAAAGGACCGTCTTGTTTACAGATTTCTCTATGCAAGCTTGGACATTTGTACGTCAAGAGGTACTTACGCACCTTTTTTTAAATAATTCCTTTTTACAGATGTTCAGATATAGCAGTGACAGCCACAGGAAGTTTTAGCAAGGTCCTGTTACTACCGTTTTGAGGGAGTACCCTCGTCCTCTGAATGTAAAGAGCAACATGAGCTGTTATATCTTGCAATGAATTGCAGATCTCGCTCTCCATCATTAACACAAAGCAATCTGGGAGTTGCACTTAAAGTTGCACAGAAAAAGACAAGGTGAAGAATTTGGTTTTCTCTAACGGCTGGAAAGAACTATAGTACAGTTAAAGTCTCTTTCCCAAAGTGATGCCAAAAAGAAAAAAAAAAAATAAAGGAAAAAAACCCAAACAGGTGAGCATCAAAATTATTTTGTTCATGGAAGAGAGGCTCTTTTAGCACAATGCTGATCAGGCTTAGCACATGTAAGGACAAAGAACAATGCAACTACTGCCAGAAAATCAATACTGTTACAGGCTATGGCAATTAGCTACAAACCAATTTAAACCCCATTTCCTTTTCACCTTCTTGTCTTGTTGAAATACTTCCAGCATTTCCATCTGGAGCAAATGTTACAATTATTTCTAAATGCAGGAACTGAAGAAAGTCTGAATACATAGGTGGATCTATATCAACTTCTCACCTATCCTTAGTAGGTAACTGCAAGATTTCATTACCAAAAAGAAGGCTGGACTAAAATATCCCACTGAATTCTCCAGTGACAAGTCAATTTATAAAACTTGTGGAGGTGAATTTCATTTAAATTAAAAACCTGCACATGTACAAGGTAAAAGCAAAACTCATCCCATAATGCTTAGAAACCCTATCCATAAAGCAAGGAAATCGGTGTGCTGGGTGCAATGCAAATGCACACGTTTGCCCCTCTAGTTTGTGATCTAAATGTAGGCAAGCATAAAATACACAGAGAAATGGAATTATAAAGAGTTGGAAACCCCAAATAAAAACATTATTCTGAAGACTAAACAATCCTGAACTACTTAGGAAAGCCCTGAAACCAAAGCAAATCAGTTTCACAGTTCACAGTTCACCCTTTTGTTTTTGTTTTATCTATAAATTGCGCCACTAATGTGACCTAAATTTTGCACCCTTCTTTAACATTTACTATTAGAACAGCCATTTCAAAACTCTCCTACTTTTAATTTTTTCTGGACAACAGAAATCTTTGTTCCCCCAGATAACTAGAGGCATCTGTTTATACCCCTTCTCAGCATGACTCATAAGAAACAAGAGTGTTAATGCTTAGGTCTAACACTGGTACTGAGGGTGACACAGCAATAAAGAGTTTTCCTACTCTGATATAAACCTCTGAGTTAAAATTTCTGAAGGAAAGCTGACTAATCTTGCACCTACAGCTATATCATTTTTACAGCAACACTTGGTTGCTAACATAGGAAATGAACAATAGCACTCGCTGAAAGCATAATTGAACCTTCCTTTAGGAGAATACTTTTCCAACGCTGAGGAAAGATATTGACATTCAGTTTCCACTTCAGAACTCATTAAATGGGTAACCCAAAGTGTCTCAGAGCAGGCTAGGAGTTAAAATTTCACTTGTGTAATTATTCTGAAGAAATATGTGAGTCTGCCATCTGGAAGTGTATTAGACATTACAAAGTCACTGTGTGCATGCCTCAGCAGATGCAGCTTTTGTTCAGTTTTGAGGGCTGTTAATTTAATTAGTTTTGTATTTTCATACTCCCACCTTCCTTTCAACAGTAGTTCTGCAAAGGTAGCATCAGAACAGCTTTAAAAGAATCCAAGGCTAAAAGCCAAAGTCAGATTTTAAGGAAATGGAAACAAGTAAAGTTCATATGGACTTCAAATGGAGCTTGACCTATTCATTAGCAGGCCTAAACATTATCGCCAGTGGCTCTTTAGACCAAAACAGAAAACTGTGCTCAATGAATCCTTTCCTACATTAGCTTTCTTAATTTAAGGAGGCTAGGAAAGGATTCTACCATTTTGTTTTATTTTTTTATTAAAACCACTCAACAACAATGATCTGGAGAACGTAAAAGGTCTCTTATTTTTTACTAATGTCTTTTATGTAATGGGTGACTAGACAAATACTTGATTTTTTCATTTTTCAGGGCTTTTTCTGCTACAGTAAGCTAATAGTAAGCTACGTGGTAAATCTTACACGGTAAAAGTAAGCTACATATCTCGGAGTGAAGAAAAGCTTGTCAGTTTTAAAAACTAGGACCCTTACACATCTAAATATAAGGACTATCCCTTTACAGTTCCTTCTAGCACATTTCTTATAATAGCTTGCAAACTAAATTATGTGATGTTTCTACCAAATAATGCATAATATGCAGTATAAGAACTATCTGTGATGAAGGCAGTTGTATGTGCCCGTGCACACATTTGTACCTTCAATCCTGTAAACTGTACCACGTGAGCAGATCCCTGTCAGGGCAGGGTCCTAATAACTGCACAGATCTCCAAGCAGTATCGCAGAACTATAAAACCAAGTTGTTTATTAGACTGTAAGCCTATGACAAAACATCATCCTGCAATATTTGACAACATTCAGAATTTCTTTCAACTGAAAATCCTGACAAGGCACACGAGCTAGCAATGAACCCAAATCAGCGGTGTTTGCACAGCAGCCCAAGAAGCTCAGACCCTGGGGACCCAGGAATATTTGAGACACCATGAGGTATACACATACAGCTAACATCAGGAACACAGGAAGAGGGACAATTTCTAGAAAACTATGCGCTTTAAAAATCAACAGCAAATATCAAACACTTTATGAATAAACTGAATACAAAAACCAAACAAGACTGACATTGAGAGGAGCTCAGGGATAACAAAGAGTGATTTAAAAGCTTAGATGCTTTAGAAAACCTGTGTTAATACACCCATTAGTAAAATATTTCTGTGTATGTTACAGTTCAACTAACTAGGATAATTTACAGTGGAGCAGGTAATTAGGTTACTCCACAGATACCCAGCTGCCCTGCTGCACGGATACCTGAGCTTCCTAACAAACAGTTTCTGAAAACAGAGGCGTTTACAGCCCAGTATTGATTTCAGGTCACCTGAAAACACAACAATGTAAACTGCAGCTGCCCAGAAGCCGCTTGCTAAGCTGCCCAACATTCTGCGCCACAGGAACAGACAGTTGTGGGCAGTATCTGCACCAGGCACCCCCAAATAATCATCCAAGCTCACAAACAGAAGGTTTTTCATGTACACAAGTTTCTAGTTCACACGTTATCTGAGCCAATAAATACAAAAAAATAGGAATATTAGCTCTAGCAAGAATAGAGCTTATAATCAATACTAGAAAACAGGAAACTGTACTAAGAGCATTGCTGAAATGCTAAGGATATCCTGGGTTGGTCCTCCCAGCAAATATTTGTTGCTCCTACTGGATTTCATGATTTTAAGAAACTGAGGAACTTTGTGGCATTTTTGGCTGGGTTTGTGTTTTGTTGGGTTTTGGATGACACGTTTTTAATTACAAACAAAATCAACTTCCTATCTGAATTTTCCTGTTTAGTGGGAGAAGGTGTTTTGACAACACTATGAAAAGACACCAATATCATTATACCCATATGAGAAATAGTACTCTACCTAAAAGATTTCTGAATTTAGAGGATTATGTAAGACAACCTGTAGGAAGACAGTAAAAACACTACAAACCTTCTAATCAAATGAGAGATCAAAGAGACAAAAAACATCTGATAGGATTAGTCAAATATCACACTGAGACTAGGAATTCAAATACCTAGAGAGAAAATGATGATATCTAATGGCAGAAATACTGAATAGTATAGACAGTTTACAGCAAAAAAAAAAAAAATTCTAAGATCAACTATTTCCTGAAAAATACAATACACAAAATTTAGAATCCAGAGTCATGTTTTAATCTAAGCTTTATGCATTTATTTATATATAAAATAGGTACATACGACAGGCTCCCCTATTTCTGTAGCAAAATAAAATTAGCTTTAAAAGTCTCAGAAAGGATAGTGAAGTGCTGCTCTGCCCAGTGTGACTCTTGGAAAACAGAAAGAAGAGGAGGGAACAGCAGAAGAGGCTACCCAGGGAAATCAAGGGGCTCTGCGTGGCTCGGGATGTGATACTAGAGTCGGATCAGACTCCATAACAAAAGGCACAAAAGTTGCCTCAAAACACTTACTAAAACCCCCAAAACTTAAGAAAGTATGGAATGCAACTGGTTCTGAAAAGTAAACAGCTCATCACAAAGGAACTTTGTATCTACAGGAACAAACTAGAAGCCAAATGTGGCTACTAAATAACACAAGAAACTCCAATTTATTTCTCACACAGCTATGATTTCAGCCTCCATGATTGTTCCAGATGCAATGATAAACGTGCACTTACTGAACAGTTTTTGTCAGAATTCCTTTTCCATTGCTTCTTGACTTGTTTCTTTGCTGCAGTTGAGTGAAGAGTTGCATGTGTTTGTTTTCGGGGATTTAAAGCCAGAATGTTCTGTAGAAAGAGAACAAAAGATATTAAAATATAGATTAAAATTTCCATAAAGGTTCAAAGCCTCTTAGATCACACTTTACACACTTATTTACAGTGCTATGTAAAACCAAATGCAATTATTCAACATTATAGCCCAACTCCATACTAATTTATTTAGATTTGTATTGCCCACACCACTTAGATAATGAATATTTAAAGACATTCCTAGGATTACTAGAAAACAGAAGTATAGTTAGCAGCTTTAATAATGGTTTCCATTCCCAGACATTTCTTATGTACGGCATATAGAAACACTTCATTCACACATAGTTCTGCTTCATTATATCATTCCAAGTAACACTTGTAGAGCAAAACAAGCAAAAATATTTTTAAATATCTGGGTTATTTCTGAATGTTTCATCATTTTGGTATGAACTCCAACTTCCCCATCACAATAATCTCCTAGTGAGCTGATGAGTTAACTCATTTATCTTAAAATGCTTTCATTTGCAAGGACACAAATCAATCTCAGGAATATAGCTATACTTTTAAGTCATAGTGGTGGTCTGACAGCACAGGCAGAATGAAGTTTGCAATGTCTTTCACTATCCTAGTGTAACTTAACAAATTAAATCTGATTTTTGGAACCAAAACTCTTTCAAATCAGGCAAGTGACAGATTTCTATAGCAAAAGTGACCTCGTTTATTTCAAGAGATGAGTGTGAAAGGCATCCAAGAGACAGATCCAGACTCAGGTCTGTGATGGAGAACAAAAACAGGCACATTATTGGTTGTAACTTCTGGAACTGGTTTGCAAGTTAACCTATAAAAAAACCTTGGCTTTAGCATTACATGTCTCCACTGCAGTAGTGTGTGAGTAGTGCGTGTTTATTCTGTTACTATATGTCAAAGATGTGCGAGACTGACTTACAGAAACACGAGGAGTGTGATGGAGTTATGAATATTATATTGTGATTCTTCCTAATTTTAAAAATCTGCTTCAGAGGGTGATAATGATGAAATAGTTATCTCTTGTATTAAGATTTTCTTGCACTGATTATGGGAACTTTTTATTCTAAATGTGAAGGAGTCACTGAACTGATTGGTAATACAAATTTCCCACAAACCAGAAACCTCACCTCTTTGAAAATTCTACCTGCAAACAACAACATAGCCCAACACCGCAACTCCCAGCTTGCCTGAAGCACAAAGAGATGAGAAGTCGGGTACAACATTCAAAAACGTATAGACTATTTAGCAGCCTGCATGCTGCTGACTTTCAGAAAGAGTTACAGGGTGTTATTGGATGTGCCTCTGCAATTCCAGCAGCAAAGACTCTGCTCCAGTTCAGGGTGTTCCCCAGATGGGTACCTCAGGCAAGATGTGGCGACCAAATGCATTCAGCGGTGGTTTGTGCCAATTTATTTTGCCCTTAATTAAAACAGGGCAGGGACATCCACATAAGGGATATCTCAGTGGACACTTGAATTTCTCAGGATGATCTAACTCAACTGTCAGAGCATTATCTGACTGTTGAGTGCCCAAATTACCCAAGCTGGGCAGTAGGTTCTGAATCACATACAAACTTCAGCAAAATTTTGTCTACTCTCTTTTGTAATTGCTGATCTCTCCACCATGAATATTATAATTATTTTAGCAAACTGAAATGAATTGCAAATTTCTAGCAATAAACTGTAGCAGATGTACTCCACTGGGTACAGCACCAGTTGGTTTAAAACATGGAACAAATGGTGGGGCAAGCCAAGGACGGAAGAATCCCCATATGTTTGCTCCTGTTGGAATTCTGCAGCAGGAGCATGGCTCCAAGCGCAACAGTTGCAGAAATCCAAAAGGACTACGTAGCACAGCATGTCCCAGAATTAAATCTGAAATAAAACTGGCACAGAAAATACCAAATACAATATAAAAACTGCTCGTATTTCCACTACCTAAATAATATACTACCCGCCTAAATCTTGGATTGCTGACCAAAGTTGCTGCTCTAGCTAGAGGTCCCTGGTGTTTAAGAACAACTTGGAAGTTAATTGTTTTAGCGGGAAAATAATGCAAATGTTCTTGGGTCAGTTGAACTGTCAGAAATCAAATTAGTGAGGGTGTTTTCTTCCTATTCATCTCAGTTCCCTGGTCGGCTTTTCACAGCTTATGGCTAGTCAGACATTGAGTAAATTTAACAAAAAAATTCAGATGGTCAGCCAGTAAGTGCAAAATTACTGAGAAGAAAGTTCTAGAGTGAGAATTGCAAATAACAATGAATACACACAACTAAACAAAAATAAACCACTTGGACATGCAAAAAAGGAAACCTGAGACCTCCAATCTCTCAAACACACTGGTCATCTGAGCAGGGGGAGAGTTCATTGGTGAGGAGAATTGTTTGGGTGCCTGCAATCTTGCTTGTCTGAATCACATGCTTATTCTGCCACATAAGTTCTCATTCTTGCCAGATGAGCTGTTTGATCTCTCCAAATGTTGAAAGGGCAAGACTCAAGTTCCCCAACAGAGGAATCGGGTACATAATACATCTCTTTTCAAAGTACTGTGAACTTTGGGTTTCACATTAAGACGCTATTTGTATCGTAATGCAGAACCTATGAATTATATCTTTACAGTTCTACATAAATGGCCCCATTTATTTCACTAATAGTAGCTGTAACTCCATTATCATTAATGGCAGCAAATCAGAATACGAGGATGCTGTATTTCAGTGGAGACCTATTGTGGTACTCTGTTGATGCAGAAAGAGACGGGGCCATGAGTAAGGACAGGGAAGTGGATTGAGCCCATGTTGAGTTTGTGACGCGAGGCACAGAAGCACAACGTGCACAGTCGAGTTAAACGTGCAGCTCTGCACAGCGCTGATGATTATGGGCACCACCAATATTACACTTTCTTTCACTATTTCCACAGATTAATTTGAAGACTTCACTTTGGGAAAAAAGCCAAGTAGCCCATCTCTGTGGAACACAATTCAAATATATTTTGCAGATGACTCCCTCAAATATAATTACCTTAAGGAATTCCTTTAATAATAACCCATGACAATGACTTCTTTCAGGTCTTTTAAAAGACAACAATTATTATAAGCTACAAAATATAGAAGAATGGTTCAATTTCTGAATACATCCTCTTCTAGAAAGGAACGTATTTGTTATGTCTAATAGATATTGATTTAGGTTGCAAGAATCCTAAAATGCAACAAACTACTCATATGCAATGTACATTGAGAATGACTAGCATGTATAAGTTTTTAAATTTTAAGAATTTAGTGATAGATGGTTATGTTGATCTGTGTCAACAGCAACGTAGCTTCTGAGATTAAACTTACCATAAGCTATTCACTAGATGTTTATTGCTTAGCTTCTACTTTAAATGGCATGATTAAGAAGTCTACACAAAAAATACTAGCTCTAATTTTCACTATCATCTATTAATGAAAAGGCTGTAAAAGTTTTAAAACAGCATGTCATATCACAGTGAGTAATTTATCAGCAATTTGAATTAATATTACTCCAAGTAAGTGATTTCAAAGCAGTCATCCAGGATAGGATACACTCTCCAGTTGGGAGTCCTGTCTCTGATACAGCACTTTCAGGTAAATCAAGACAGGTTTGGCACATGCTCTGCAGTGATGCAACATAAATTTCTAAAGACATTTTATTTCACTTTTACTTTCATTAAAAGTGTCCCTTTTTATTCTCATCTCATAAAGCCACTCTTTTCCTGAAATCAAAAGAAGCTATTTCAGTTAAATCAGATTCTTAATTAAATGGATATTCAGCAAAATAAAATCTAAAGTTATGGAAGCACTATGTTCATTGAGAATGCTCCAAAGCCAGTGGGGGCAGGGGGACAGGCAGAGAGGGGATGTTATTAAGAAAAAAAGTACAGTTTAAATCATAGGTGAGACTGCAGTAAATTCAAGACAGTCATCAAAAAGTACTACGAGTCTAGCAGCATCTTTGTAAATTATGTGGCATTAATTCAAATTTTGAAAGCTTTTCTTTAAAGCAGTATGTTGTGAAATCATTGGCTTTTCTTTTTTCTCCCCAAAAGTAACAACCTTAGCAAGCTGTCCTGCTTATGTGGACTTTATCTGTCATTCAAAACAATAAATTTGGAAAAATTCAATAGTTAAAGATTACTCTTCTTCTGGAGAGCCTCTTACTGAAACCAATGAGTTGCACCAGGAGTATTTAGTCCTTCGTAATCCTCATATTTGTTACTGCTCATTCAAAGCCAGAACAAGGATCAGAAAATCCATCCTCAGGCTCTGTCGCAGGTTGTGATATCAAAACTGTGTAAACTTCTTTAAAAGACAAAGTAAATATTTGTTTGTTTCATGGATTCTGTCCACTTCCCGTAGCTCGCTGGGGAAGTTTCCCATGAACAGCCCCAGAACACCTGCTGAAGCTCACCACAGAGCAATACGGGTACTGCCACAGGGAAGCTGCGGAAAACGCAACAGTTCGCACGCAGATTGTGACTGCGGGCATAAAACAAGGTCCCACGTGTGAGTCTTTGTTTCAGCATACAGCTCACTTCCCCAGCCCAGCCCCTGCAATACACAGGCTATATCCTGATTTAATCCAGTTGTTTCACAGAGCCTCCTCAGCTAAACACTTTTATATACATCAATTAAAATTCAGGAGTAGGCCAGGCATGCTAGGGAATGCATGGGGAGAGCAATTTAACCCACCCCATTCCATTAATCTACCCAATTTCCTTAAAAGGAGTTGTAATCTCCCTCACAGCAAGTAACATTAAATGTATTGCAAGGTACATATGTTCACCAAGTGAACATAATGAGAACATATTTATTTTTTCTAAGAGTAATGAGCATACTAAACAATTAATTTCAAAGCTATGCAAGTGTTAATTCACTGACAGAAACAAATACCTGGGGCTTTTCCACTAATATTTTGTAGTATATCTGAATATGAAACTAATTTTATAATTGCTATTCAGTCAAAGGCTAAAGAACTCAGAAGCATTTGTTTTCATGAGATTAGATGACCCACAATAAGGAACTGTGTTGAAAAATCACATCAGTGAAGAAGATGACCAAGGTGTGAATGCCTATTAATATCTAATTTGAATTGCCTAATTCACATTTTGCTTCTCACATCTACTCTACTCCTTGGAAAGCTGCATGAGGCACTGACAGTCAGATGCAGGACTTTACACGCCATGTGAAGTCCCCATGATACAGGAAAGTTTCACTGCCCAATCAGAAAGAGCAAGTTCTAGTCACAGGAGAGTTTGTAACACTAGGAGATAAACACAAGATTTCGAAAAGTAAGTATCTATAGCGTCGTGTCTTCCCGAAGCTAGCTCTGTGTTATTTTCCATTATTGAAAGAATATAGGAAAATGTTGTCAATCTCTCCCACATGCTTATTTATGACAGAATATCCCATAAATTGATACTTGTGTATTTCCTTACTGAAGATCAGAACTGAAGAGAACCTTTACAAACAATTTATGTAACTTGGCTGATAATGTATCTTAGGAATTCATGAATTTATGCAAAAATTTCAAAAAGTGAAACGAAATTTCACATTTCATGCTTTCACAGTAGTTCAGGCCCGGTTTAATTGTGAAGCAACAAAGGCCAGAGAAAGCTTGATGAAATGTGAAATGAGACAAACGTCAAGGGAATAATGTGGTCAGCCTTTGGAAAATCCAAGAGAAACCCCCAAGGAATTATTTTTGTATATTACCAGATATGTTTTCTGTTACTGACACAAATAGCTGCACACATGAGCAAAGTCATAAGTGAACAATATTTTATTCCAATATATCCCAGTGTGACAAGGTGCAACCCTCTCATCTCTTTCAGTAATGACAAATTCTCCAGGTGGCCCTCTGTCCATGCCTGAGAACTGGCCCTTTATACTCTAATTAGCTACAAACCAGTCCTCAAGGCCCAGCAAGTTGGAAGATGGGGCTCCAGTACTTTGAAGAGACACCCAGCCTATGAACCAGTGCCAGAAGAGCAGCAGCACTGCAGCCTCTCGCGAGACAGGGATGGAGAAGACAACCTGCTCAAGGACTGAGGCCTGACCCTGAATCCTGGTGTGCACATGGGCAAGGGGAGCTCAAACCCAACTGGAAAAAAGACTCACCTTTTAATCACAAGACAGATTTCTTCTTCAAGCCACACAAGCTCATAGTCTCAGAAAAGAGCAAGAACTAAGGCCAATGGATGATCTAGTGATAAGCATATGCTACCTGTGCGCTGCCAGGTCACTGCCTTTAGCATAGCACTTAAGTGCTGTATCTTCATCTTTACATTTCCACACAGCTTTAGATTTCCCCATGAGACAAACTGCTGATAGCAGAACAAACGCCTTTCTGGTTTCTTGCACAGCCTCTAATATTTAGAGAGAGTAAGACAATTTACCCTATGACACCCTCATAGCACACCAGTATCCTAGAGGTGTAGTCCTAGATCCATTACTAGATACTTAACGAGAGGGATTTTCAATTTCACCACTACAGAATTCCTTGGTCCTCAGATTTTCCTGCAATATGTAAATACTACATCTTAACAAAATGAGCAGTTTTTCTAAATCACTCCCACAAAAGTCGGGAAAGTCTGAGTTATGAATACGTCAATGTTAACTAAAGTATGTTATACCTCATGCACTTTCTGTTACATAAACAAAGTTAATGCATCACACATTAACAATGTAGCAAAAATTACACAACCCTAAGCATGGTTTACATAATCTTGCTGTTTCCTTAACTGTCAGATTTAAAACTCGATTTCTCTAACTCAACGATGCATTTGTTCTAGGTATTACTGTAAATTCTAAAAGGTTTATTAAAACAAAACCCAAAAAGTGTTACTTGTTTTCCATAGGTACCAACCACTCTCCTCTATGGGAAGAGCTCTGGGTGGTAAATTGTACTCATGGAAACTCTGCATGCTGCCTCCTTGACACAACTAATCTCTGCAGACGCGCCTCGACCCTCACAGGGAAAACTAAAGCGAATACTCACCCTCCAGGCTCTACTTAAGTATCCAAGGAGTACCAGTATCAGTGAATTATTCATGCATTTAACACAAGCATATATACACCAAAACCATACAGCCTAAAGCAGGCTCAAATTTCACCATGCCACAGGATCAGTTCTGAGGCTTTTCCAGGGATACCCTGCTCTGTGATAAGATCATGTTTTCACACTACAAACAATACACCATATCCAAAAATATTAGCCTTTGCACAGCAAATTCAGAGAAGACGTAGCTGAGCACAGCTCTGGTTGATGTACTCAGAGTTGAATTAACTATGTGTATTCATTTGGTTGAATAAAACGTTACTTAATTTACAGCCTTTAAAAGTAGAAGGTTTTAAAATTTTGTGCAGCTATCTCGTTCTACACATACAGTTAACATTTCAGTAATTTTTCTCCCTAACTGGACAGTCTTTAATCATCCAACCAATTGGTGAAGAGCAAAAAAAAACCAAACCGGAGCAACTCATGTCACAGCCTTGATTCCTCGCTTCATGACTGCTGTTACTTTAGAAGTAAACACATACATGGTTTCCAGTCTGTGATACCCACTACACCAAAAGTCACCTTGTTCCATCTTCCTAACAAAAACATCTTCCTCCTTTACAAATCAAAGCTTAAAGCTTCAGAAAAATATTAGGTTTGCATCACAGGTATATCGGAACTTTTTGGTTTCCTCAGTATAGAACTGATCTATGTCTCAAATGCTTGCACATTAAACTCCTCTGTTACATGAGGAATACAAATATCATTTGATAACTGCTCACTCATATGGAGAGTCATTTATTATTTTGCTATATTTTATATAGCAAAAAGGATCGTTATTATACACATACACTTACATCTCACTTCTATTTTTCTACAAGACAAACAGATCACAAGACAAAGCAAGCTCAGTTGCCTTTGAAAATAAACTTTGTCAGAGCCAAAAAAGGCCATCGTATCTCCATAACTGAATCTCCGAATTGGACCCTCAATTTTGAGTGTTTGCTTAACCAAAACCCAAACTTGCATTAGAGACACGTCTGTTGATGACAAGTGAATGCTCTGCTAACTTTTGATCACAGGAGAGAAATTAGCAGAGTTAATACTGCTTAAGTTTAATCATTGGCAAAATCAGTGGAACTAATTTTAGCTGAGCAAAGCAATGTTCTGAAAACTTTGTTAAAAGGTGATTTTCAAAGTCCAATAAATGAACTTGAAATGCAAGGATGAGAGTAACAATATACATCCAAAAGATCTAGTACATTCAGTGCTTGAAACAAATGTGAACATTTGTACTTGTTCCAAGAACATGCCAACTATCTATCAGTACTGACTTTCTAAATCTGTTGCGACATGAAGAAGTAACAAGTAAACCTACCTTTTTGCAACTAGTGCGCAAACTTCTACAAAAATCTCAGTAGCAACTGTTTGATACAATGGAAAAATGCAAAATTGACAATGGGACTACTGATTTTCTACTAACTTTGTATATACACCAGAGCATTCTAATCAAAAAGGAAAAAAATAATTAGCATGTAGAAATAAAATGGAAATGTGAAGGATTTGTTAACTGCATCCTATAAACAGTGAGGGTTTGATATGTGAAGTCCTATTTTAAAATACTATTAAATGTCTGATAATTGAAAAAAAAAAAACCAAGCCCACAGCTAATTTTCAAACAACAAAATTCGACAGCCCATGCAAGTAAGGCAAGAGGAAACTGTTGCCAGTTTCTCCTTTTTGTTTTAAAATGTCATTGTCTACTTTTGCAGAAGCACACAGTGATGCTGACACCTTTAAGCAAAGGAACATGATATTCTGCAAGTATACAGGGACTCACGTGTTACAGACGAGAGTGGAATATATATTGATAATAGGAAATATAAAAAACTCCTTGGAGTTATTCACTCTTACAATTTTGATTTTCAAATCTTATTGACATTAAATACTGATGAGTGTGTGGGATGGAGGCAGAGGCGATATTCTTTAAAAAATAAAATAATGAGGTAAGCCTGCCCAATCTAGAAACATGCCAGCAAACATTTGGATTCTGATCTATTATACTTTGTCCCATGCTTATAGAGAAAACTTACTTTTAAACACTCCATAAAGGGTGTTGTATGGAGTAGCATTATTTTTCAATTCTTTTACTTATTAAGCAAAATTGCATCTCTGCTGTGAGACCTCTGAACAGGGAAGAACTATTACTTTTATCCTTTGTAAGGTTTTCTAAAATTATAGTGAAGTATTTCTCCTATAAACATACTGAAATGATTCTAAGGCTGTGGATTTCAAGCTGCAACAAAATCAAAGTATTGGACTTTTGAAAAAATAAAATGTCCATCTTGCTGACAGGTCAAAGTTCTCTTTCCTAGAATACAAGACCACAAAGCTATCATTCAATTAGGATGGAAGCATTAAAAACCAGTTGTCTCAGATCAGCATCCCTTTGTTTGCTCTCTGTTACGAGCAGGAGCACATACTGCAGAGTAACAGGAAAAGCTGTAAAAAAAGTAACATTTTTTAGATACTATACAAAGGAAAGGTACCCAAGTAACTCTCTGTAAGTGCCACCTTCCTGCACTTCTGTGCCTGCCAGCTTCAGAAGTGTGGATTTAGTCTTTAACTCATAGAATGGCTTTGGTTGGAAGGGACCTTCAAGCTCATCCAGTTCCAGTCCCCCTTCCATGGGCAGGGACACCTTCCACTAGACCAGGTTGCTCAAACACCCTCCAACCTGGACTTGAACACTGCCAGGGATGAGGCATCCACAACATCTCTGGGCAACCTGTTCCAGTGCCTCACCACCCTCACAGTGTAGAATTTCTTCCAAACATCTCATCTAAACCCACTCTCTTTCACTTTAAAGCCAATCGCCCTTGTCTTACCACTATGTGTCCTTGTTAAAAAAAAGTCCCTCTCCAGCTTTCTTGTAGGCCCTCTTTAGGTACCAGAGGGCTGCTCTAAGGTCTCTCCTGAGCCGTCTCTTCCAAACAACCCCAACTCTCTCAGCCTGTCTTCAGAGGAGAGGTATTCCAGCCCTCTGATCACTTCTCTGTCTCTCCTCTAGACAGTCCACACCTTTTTCATGCTGGGGACCCCAGAGCTGGATGCAGTACTCTAGGTGGGGGTCTCACAAGGGCAGAGTAGAGTGGAAGAATCACCTCCTTCGACCTGCTAGCCACACTTCTTTAGATGCAGCCCAGGACATGGTTGAGTCATGTTGCCAAGTCATGTTGAGCTCTTTCCACTTGACTTTAGGTCGTCTCTTCTTTCAGCTATTGTTTGCTCCCTTGTCCTGAGTCAGGGCCTACATTCACAGGGAAGCTTTGTAAGCAGGGCTGGTCTAACTCCAGGAGTGGAAATTGCAAGCCAAATTAAGCTGCTTCTTACAGCACCTGAGGAGGGGATTCACAGCAGGACACCTTAGCTGAGTGTGACAAAACACCAGACAGGGGGAACACAACCACAACAGTTGTTCTCTCTCACCCTCCTGGACTAACACACCAGCTGGCAGCCTCCAGGATGATGGTTTCTCAGCCTGAAATTCTACCTAAGTTTCAACACTTACCTCTACTCAAATACATGAGTTCTCTGCTTCCATTTGAAACAGGGAAAAATTGGGGAAGAGTCACAAATAATTACAAGGACACTTTTGTAAAATAGTCTAATCATTACTGGAATCACCCCTGGAACAAGACCTCCATCCCCATGTTCCTGCCTTGCCCTGCACAGGATGGAAGGCAAACCTGGATGAGAAGCTGAACTGATTTCTGTTCAGCTAAGATTATAAAACCAAATCAGAGCAAACATGACAAGAACACTGCTCCAGCACTAAAAGAGTTTTAGCCCAACTCTCAAGACTTCTTACATATTTTTCACTAAGGGCTCCTTGATTAAGTGCATAAAGAACGTTATACTGGGAGTTAAAAATGATCTAACTTTGCTTTTGCGCTAAATACTTCTTGGGGTTCCTAAATCAATTCATCTTATCTCCTCACCTAGTGCCAAGATTTAGCAGCATGCAAGCTATCCTGCTTTACTTAAAAAGCTGTTCTTATTCTACAGTTTTCCAGAAACTATTTATCATACCCTATCCTAACAAAAGAGTTCTGGCCCTCCAGCACAGTATTGGTTACTGCTGACTACTGACACTTTACACAGACTATAGATACTTTGAGAAGAGATAATATTTTCATTTTTTCTGTTCTGTATTCATTTTATTTCTGCATTTCATCACCAGCATTCTAGAACAGCTTCTGTTGTGGTTATCTTCTTTGCTTTTTTTTTTCCCTCCCAACTCTTTTGTCACTTTCTCACTTCCATCTGTTTTGAAAAGCTATGTTCGTGCTTACTAAAATCTTTCAAATTTTGCATTTTCAATTGGAACTGAAAAAAGGGCAATATCAAAGACAGCTTTAAAATGGAAGCGGAATAAGTCTGGGAACAACCTCTAATCTCCCATCTCGCGTTCCTGTAGCACACACACACATCCACACGCGAGTGCGTGCATGAATTTGCACAAGCCTTCTTTGTCCCTCTGATTCTTAAGCCCGTTGAAATTAACAGGGAGGTTCATCTTAGCACTGATGAACAGATTTGTTAAGGCTAAAATTAGATCTTGTATTCACCTGTAATTATATTGCAAAATGTTGCACTACACGTGATCCTTTGAGCGCAGATGCTCGCACCAATTACTGATAACAATCCATGAGAGTTAGTATACAGACCTAACTAGACACACCAAGAAGGACAGCGGGCTCTAATTTCATCAATAGAAAACCAAGGCAAATCTGGTACTCATTCCCATTTTTGCCCTGAGCAGTAAATCAGCAGTATTCTTCAATGCTGATTTAATTTAGAATTAAGAGTTTTCCTTAATATGATGGCTACACTCTATCTCACAAACCTAATTTTTAACCTTAAAATGTGACATAATATGAAAACTGCCGACACAAATAATTGACTGCTTTATTATAAATAGAATACTTGAAGTTATTTTTAAAATGCCTCATAAATCCACATTAAGTCTACTTTATTGATTTCAGAAAAGTTCATTTTATTTTCATAGTCATAGTCCATGATCTGTGCACTTAAGAAAAAACACTTTTTTCAGTTTTAACTGTCATTGAAATATCCTTCATTTCAAAGATATCAAGAAATTATCACTATTCACTTTCAATACAAAGCCTCTTATATTTCAGCTGTCATTTTCAAAAAATCATACTGAAAATAGTGTTTCTAAGCAGAGTTCAGTTGCAGTGTAATAAGTAATAATTTCATCAATTAGCAGTATTCAGCATCCACTGAGAGTTCTCTCACTATTATTTTATTCATAAAGTCCTTTGTGGAAGTAGCATACTAAAAAGATCCATTTATCCTTCAAGGTTTTTCATAAATGTGTCATACATCTTAGAAAACAATTGGTTATTATTCTCGCTCAATCTAAATAACTATAATAACTTCCAGGTGTAAAACCTCTCTTTATACTTCCAATCTTCTTTACTCCCATTATGGGTCTACAATTTTAATAACTTATTCTAACACTTCTACCTACTTTCACAAATGAATTCTGGAGTTTTGCATGGATGCTAGACATGCCTGGGTGGAAAGGTAGTCAGCTTATTGTTAAGAGCAGAATAGAGTTGGGTTTCATAGAATGCCCTTCACAATCAAGGAAAACCCAAGCATTTTATAATGAGCAAGATGCTAGTAGAGATGCTAACGGCTGGAGAGGAAAATGCTGTGATTATTAAACTCAGCAATAGCTTGCTTGCAGTGCATATTTCATTTCTCCTTCCCCCCAGATCCCTCCATGTATTTATCAGCACTTTTTTCCTCTCTCAGAAGCACGTCCTGCCTTCTGTCCTTTCAACACAAGAGTGCAAAGGGCTCCTTTCAGAGCACAACATTCTCATTCCTTAATTGACTGACAGACATGCAACTGGGCAGCATGAGGACTTCTCTCAAGGCTGGGTAGACAGCCCTGCACAGAGTGCACAGCACAAGAAAACGTCCCTGTCTTAGGAGACACGCATCTCCTACACAGCAGCCTGCTTCATTCTCTCTACATTGGCCAAACGTTTTGTTGACCGAGAAAAGCCCAGCCAGGACAGTTCATCTCAACAGACATTTCAATTCAAATAGGGCCTCTCAGAGCACAGTTAACAAAATCACACCAAAAACCGAGGCAAGCGTGCCGCAATATATTAATAAATAAACTAGGTACCACGACAACCTCTCTGAAAATGGCACGGAGTCCAGTCTCCATGATAAACATAAACCTAATGACACTGAGCGTACGACTAATCCTTGAAAGAAGAGTGTCCTTAAGAAGGACACATTAACTAACATCAAACTTTCAGGTTTTTCCACCTTCTACAGTCTCAAAGTGGTGTGCACAGGTATATCTATTAAAAAAACCCCCCACACACCAACAAGACATGTAAATCAGACAGGTTGGCTGCCTGGACACTTTGCTCCTTAATTACATATATAATTGGTTTTGAACCTGAAATTAAAATGTCAGAATGCACCATCATTGCCTTTAACTGATGACTACCATCCCATCTAAAGGGAAATATTTAGATTCATCACCTAGATACCTTTTTAATTTGCTTTCAAATAGAGTCACCGGCAAGTATGTCTGCCTTCTCCCATTTGCACTGCTGGTGTCAAGTTGAACTGGAAAGGCCAACCATTTCAATGAACTAAAATAAACGTAATTTTAAGGTCAAGTCACTTGTAACACTTCAGGCAGCAAATGTCATACTGAAAATAAAATTGAACCTTGGCTTGAGCAGAGATGAAAGGTTTGGCATTTCAAGGACTTCATTGTGTTTATCACTTTAAATCGACAAATTAAATTCCAACATCACATACATTAATATTTATCAAACTAATAATGCTTTCTGAAACGATATCTTTAAATATTGGAAGCATTATTAAAAACAAAATACTTTTATAGGTGGGCTTACTCTTAATTCAAATGGTGAAGTCTCTGCGAAACCTAAAAACACTGAAAATTCTGCATTGGCTTAGGGAGGCATCTATGACCACGGTAGGAACCCAGATGTTTCACAGGAAGGTCTAAGTATTTTGACAGAAGAAAAGTGCAATTGCCAAATTCAGGCCAAAGCATAAAAAAACAAGGATGTTGAAAAAGTAGATTATTTCATTTGCAATTTATGATTTGGATAATATTAAGAAAAAACTCCTTTACATATCTTGATATAAACACTCCTCAAATGCTTTGTCGTTTCCTCCTCACTGTGTCTTCCAATTTCCGTCGTTACTGTTGGTTTTTTCTACTCCTACTTGACTCTTACGTTCTTTACCACATGCAAGAGCAAAAAAATATTGGGGTGTTTATTATAGTTGTAAGAGTCTATGAGCAGAAAAAAAGCAATTTGAAGTTTAAACTATAGCCCCAGTCTGAATCACCTGTTATTTCATAAAAGAATACGCCTGGCCAACTGAAAGGCAAAATGTTCTTATTTCTAAATAGCATTATTATGAGAAGAAAATCGGAGAATTTAGTTCAATTCTTCCACTTACTTCTTTAGCTGCCTTCTTCCCCAATCACAATTTGACCTGGATATACATGGCTTTTTTTTAAATTTATATCTGAATTATGGCATTGCAAATTGCATTATGGAACTGCATACAGACCAAGAGGACAAAATGCCCCCCAAGATCTGTGTAGCCAATCTCTGTTGGCACATTTCACAAACTGATGCTCTGCACATGTAGAGATGCCAGAGATTTATGCTGTGCTGATTTGCAAGAATTCTGCCCTTAGTATAAAAATGAAAATGAAAAGACTTTGAAAAACATGCCCACACAAACACCACCCTCTGAGCTTCTGATAAGGCATTTATGGCCAAAGGTTCCTAATCCCAAATGTTTGATTTCTTTGCCAAATCACATACTTGCCGAAGTCTCATATAAAGGCACAAATCCTGCTCTTCTCAAAGGCGACAGCACAGGGCAGGGAGCAGAGTGTGCAACACTGTACTGATGAAATAAAAAAAGGAATAGAAATCATATGCTAATAAGAGGAGGGAGGTTGCCAGGCAACCAGGGAGGGAGAGAAAGCAGTTTTTGATTTGAACTCAGTGCTGTCAAAGGGTTAGCATAGCCAGAACAAACAGGACATATTCAATCCAGCTTGTCTGCAGCCACCAGGAATTTCAGCTTTTCTCAATATTTTAACTAGAAGTGTGTTCCCAACTCAGTGCCAGTTACTTTTGTGTTCCCTAGGTCATTTTCCTGACGCTGGTAAAATGGAATAGGATAGGATGGACAGTAGAATTTTTCAAAGCGTTAATTCGAAAAGCAGCAGCTTGTGTCTTTGGGTAGCACAAACTGCACCGTGCGTGTACGCTGGCCAGTAGGATGGCGAGAGCTAAGCAATCCTGGGTCCAAGCAAATCCCAGTCCAGCAGATCACAGCCACACCTCTCTGGGCGGCACCGAAAACTGGGCAAGTCCTGCCCTGCTGCTAAAACTGCACCCCTTCAAACGCGTCTCAAATGCCTGCCCTGTAGCGCTGCACCCTGGTCACAGCTGATCGGCAAAATCCTGCCTCGTGGACATCGGCTTCCTATAGAAACGTATAGTTGTACTTTCTTAAAAGATGTGACACTAAGCAGAGGAAAGAATAAAATTCAAGTTTGGTCTAGAACATAAAATCATCACGAAATTCTTTTCTGTAACTAAAAGAAAATGAATTTCAGTTCCTGCTTGTTTTCAGAGTTGCTAACTGCAGTGACTACTCTTAAGCCTCAGCCACAAGAAGAGTGGGATCAGCAGTTCTTACTTGAAAGATCTTATAAAAAGAGTAAAATTCTAAGGATGTGGAAAAAATTGGAAGTTTAACTCATAGGTAACATTAAAACTCAAAGGTTGAAGAAAAATGAAAAGCACAAGCCAATTTTTTTCCCAATGTAATTATTTTGGAGGGCTTGACTGCTACAATCTAGCAGACCATCGGCAGTAGAGGCAAGAGCATACATAATTCCTTGAGCATCAGTAGGATTTGCATATAAAGCATGAAAAGATAAAATGTTTCATACAGAAGACTTTCCTTCCTATTTGCCAGATCAAATTTTAACCTGATGAGTAAATCATTGTTCAATTCTCTAAGACAGACATGATAATTGTGGTCTATAATCTTCCACGAGGTCTAAGCCATCATGCTATAATTGCTGTTCCACTCAGCTGAGAGTTTACTACAATAAAACCACTAAAACAACAAAAAGGCTTGAGAAATTCATTACGCAAAAACAGCTAAACAGGAAGTTTTGTTTTCTCACTGACTGCTTGTCAAATGACCCTAGGAAGACACAGCAATCAATCTGGAACAGCCATCTGATCATCACAACAAGCTATAAAGCAGTACCAAAAAAACATTCTACATATTAAAGCTTCGTTATGGAACTTCAAAAAACTAACGGGTATCTGCAACAGAGAGAGACACTGTAATAACTGGGGCTTTTAAAAATAAAAGTTTAGCCTCAATCAAAGAAAGCTAGCTTCAGCTATTTATTCACATAACCTTTGCCTAACAACTTTGTGGGCCATGCTGACCAGTAGAACCGCCTGCTTTGTTGCTGGAGGTTTCCCATTTTTCACAGTATTCTTTATTTTTCAATCCCTGCCCTGCTTCCCCCTGTGAGCGCACCAAGCTTAGCTCTCAGACATACCTTTCTACCTGCAGTTTTCCACTGCCCTTGCCCATTTGCGTTGGGAGAAAAATCTGACAAGGGAAACTTGCTTACCTTGCTGTCATAGCCCATGCTTGGTAACAGCTACTAAGTATCTCCCAGGGAAGGAAGAACCGCCACTGCTATCAAACCCGCTACTCAAAACAGTATGGAATTTGCAGGTAGTACAATGATGCTTTCTCAAGGCTTGGGAGCACTTCCCAAGTGACCCTTTCATGCAGCAGGAAGCATGGCACAAGGGATTCTGTTCCCCAGGCTGACTCTGGACCCAGCTGCAGCCCTTGAGTGCAAGTGTGCTGTCTGTACAGTCAGTGAGCTGCCCAAACAGCCCATAACCTCGTCCCACATTCATTAGGGCCTTCAGAGAGCAGTGTAGAACTTGCTGCTGAAGGAACGCAAAATCAACTAACACGTGCCTGCTGGGCACTGAAGAACTCCTGGAGCCTCTTGTGCTCTCACTAAGGTCAGCACTCAGAGGGCACAGTCTGGCCCTTAAGAAATATTCCTCTGAACCCTGAAGTAACACCAAAGAAATACCTGAGTGAATTATATAACTTTTGAAATAAAAATATGTCATTTAAGAGCCATTTATACTTTCTGAAGCTAAACGAAGAGAAAGCTAACATAGTTTTAGTGACAATGTTCACTACATTATAAGTGAAAGGGGCGCGAATTTACCCTGATAGTTCTCAGACAATTCCCTAGCTGCAATTTCAGTACATGGCCCTTCACACCTTTCATTTTATTCTCACCAGTCAGGCATCAGTGCTGGGGTGGAAACAGCAGTGACAGCATTCTAGGTCCCCAGCTGCTGGTCCAGCAGGGAATTACCCACTCATCAACACCCAATTCCCCTTTAAACACATGCAATACACGATTCAGAAGGAAGGAAGGTTTGTGAAGTGCCAACATACTGCCTTATCTACTGCAAGAACGATAACGCTGTTTCATTCTAAGTTGTATGGGGGGGCTGGTTTTAACTTTCTGTGAATGTTTCAGGTTTGTGACTACAGTGTTGCAAAGCGTCTCCACCCTGCTGCGAAGCCCTTAGCGAGGAAGGCTGGGAGACCTACTCTTCTCCCAGCTGCAGTCCGGGTGGCTAAGGGGTAGAAAGTATCCACTGCCCAAACATCACGGAGTGAAATGACGAGAGACTGCAGAGAAACACTGGAACGCTGACAGGAAAACACAGCACGCAGAGAACAACACTAAACAATGTCACTCAAGATTCCGTTTGACACTTAACCGTTTTGCAATTCATTAATTTCCAAGTACTTGATTTGACAACTTCAATTCTTCAAAGAATCTTGAAGATCGCAATAGATGTAATTATATACGGTTTACACACAATGATAGTCAGGAATCAGGTGAAACAAAAGAGAAGGCAAAAGAATGAAAGACTTTCTTTCCCAGAGGATGATTGGTAAGTTTACATGAAGTCTGTAAACATTCTCTGGAGTTTGAATGTACGTTTAACAGTTTCACTTTACAAGTTAGAAAGGTAATGCTGCCCTCATAGTGCAGATTTCAAAAATTCTCGTAAAGATTTAGAGAGATAATAAACAAAAATCCAAGGCAAGTCCTTATACTATAGATCCAAGGTAGGTACTTTCACATGTAGCTATTTTTAAATAAGCTTTCCTTCCTTTTGCTTAGAGTATCTGCATCCTAGGAATATTAGCAGCGCACTTTGATAGTTGATTGTATTCAAAAAAAGGCAGTGCTTGGGGTTTGTGGAGTTGCCAGTACTTGAGGGGAGGGAGTTGTTGTTTTGTTTTAGTATTTTGGGTGTTATTTTTGTTTTAATGTTGGAAAAATAAAATTGGTGATAAACATATATTTAAATCACAACACACCTAGTCTTCCATAATTTGGAAAGCAGATTTTTAGAACACAACTATCTGTGTAATTTATTCATCTTCTTTAGTTAGGTCCAGAGGCTGAAGCTGCTGGCTAAGCCAAACAAGAGGGACAAGATTCCTCAGGGACAGTTTCCTGGAATTTTTCTTTTGTAAAATAACTTGGAGAACCAGCTGTGATTTTAGCTACTTCTAGCACATAATCTTGGCTCTTCTTTAACCAATGACATGTCTTTTTATCCAGCCTTAACTATTTAAATAATTCATAAAGAAGCACTAGGACTTCAAACATCATTTTTAATATTTTAATTATATGAACTTGAATTTGAGACACCATTGACATACGTTTCATTAAATCATTGGTTCAATTGTTATACTGTAGCCAAGAAAGTGACCAAGACATTCAAGTTGTGCTGCCAGTGCTCATGTTGATAGACTCCTCCACTCAACAAACAAATTACTGAGAATATTTATCTACAATGATAGGATTAGCTAACAGGCACTCTCCCTATTTCAAAGACAAAGATAAAACACATTTTTTGAAAATGCAGTACTTCCCCCCCCCCCCAAAAAAAAAAACATAAAGTCCTATGCAGAGGGAAAAAAAACCACAACCAACAAAAACCACAGAGGGCTGCAACGCTGCAATAAGATTATCAGTAATTATTGATATATTCATCTGGGAGACAAACCATACGACTAAATTTATTCGAACAGATGGGGGAAGGACAATACATTTGGTTAGAAGGAGACTGCACTGATTTCCTTGCTAGTTTAAACGACTGCTGAAAACAAAAATACAGGAAGATACTGACCAAAGTTTCTATCTGAAACCTCAGAATAAAGGAAACACTAGCCTTTTCAAAATCCATCAATTCATCTCCTAAATCATGTAGTACTGCTTACTATCACCAACACAGGATCCTACCATAACATTGTTCTTTGATTCTGAGTCATACATATCTAGAAATGCAAAGCAGTGTAATACAAGAAATATTTTGCATTAAAAATTTAAGGAAAGTACTCAAAAACCTGCATAACTAAAATCAAACCTTTTGTCACAGAAAAATGAACTTTAACACTTGGAAGAAAAATCTGGCTGCTATGAAAACCCTGAGCTGGTAAAAGACAGAGTGCTGATTTCATACCACAGTGCCTCCCTAATTGTCAGGAAGACTTCTGTGATAGTTCATTCTTCCCATCCATTCCATGCTTCAGTTTTATCAGAGTATCTGTAAGACCATTTCTGGACATTAGTCATGGTTTGAGCAGCAGCTCAGCTAGGAAATGGACTGGACACAAAAACTCAATACAAGAACTAATGATAAAATTCAGTCACAACTGACCTAGAGATGTGTTCAAGTTTTTGCTGTGCATATTTGTGTATTATGACTGGGCCTCAATGAGCTGCAATAGCCCACCCTAAACTTAACATTTTTCACTTCAAGGTATACCACGACAAAAAGTTGTGTCGGGGTAGAACAAGAGTATCAACCACAAGTTGATTTATCGTTGCTTTTATTTTAGTAGACTCTTCATAAAGAGCTTAAGTTCACAGCCAAATGTGAGGTCCTGTGAAGGATGGGAAAACGCTACCTTGAAGCCCAACCTTGCAACCTGGCTAACATCAGCAGGAGCTCCCCACGTGTGCCACTGCACCAGCCCTGGTCACACTCCACCTCAGCTCCGCCTACCCAAGGCCAGGTCCGGACCCTACTTCCAGCGCCCAGTACGACCTGCAGCAAGGAATGCCATGCAAAAACCTCAAGTGCTACAGGTGAGAAAGCCACGTGCAGCAAGGGTACTGCTCCTGCGCTCCTGCTCAGCCTTCCACGCAACTGTTTTGGTCCGAGGAGACTGGGTACACTCTGTGAGCGCAACCTGACCCATGGCGGGACAGCGATGAGCTGGGTCTCGCATAGCTCCGCTGGCCCACAGGCAGCTGCGGGACGCTGAACCCGAGGCCATCGGCCACGCAGCTTGAGACCGTCCAGGGCTCATCAGGTCACGGCCCCCGAGCAGCCCTGCCCCTCAGGAGCCCTGCCAGAGCCGGGAGCCCGACCTCACCGGGGAGACGGGGCTCGGTCACACCCTGGACTCGAGTTCGCCGAGGAGTGACGGGAGGCGGCGAGGAGAGGGGAGGCACCGGGCGCCACCCCCTTACGCCCCTCGGCCGGGCGCCGGCCGCGCTCACCGCGGCGAGGACGGGGCAGGGGCACGGCTGGAGCGGTGCGTCCGGCGCTGCCCCGGCAGCCACTGCCCGCAAGAGCT
>VZTA01026264.1:31216-70369 GCA_013398855.1 Mohoua ochrocephala
AAAAAAAAAAGGGGGGGGCTTCCCGCTCCTATTTACTTTACAAAAAGCCTGGAAAACGCTAAGTAGCTTCTGGACATTGGTGACCCTTTGGGTGCAGTAGAGAATTGGTTTGCCTTTTCCTTTCACGTCTCCAGAGATAATGCCTCTCACAGAATAGCATGGAAATTTTTCTTTACCTTGTAATTATTTTATTTCTTTCCATCTCTGTAAAGGAGCACTTTAGAGATGCCCAGTGGAGGGTTTTTTTTTTTCCCTTGTAAGATGTGAAGAAATAAGGTTGTGGTCTTTTGTGTCTCAAGTGAGAGCTATATTTTCTCAAGTCTCTGCTTCAGCACTATTGCATAACAATTCTTGCTGATTACAATCACCCATGTAAAGCAGCTGAAGTGTTGGCAGGAAAATCAGAAGCAGGATCTCCTTCATTGCTGGTACTTATCTCTAACAAATCCAAGACTCTTTGGTTCATTTCACTAATATTGACATTGCTGAGCAGCTCAGTGGTCTGATGCTAGCTGGGGAGTTTTCTGGTTGTGTTTGCTACTGACCTACAGCACTGTATTGACTATGCAAGTACATTAGGTGTAATTCATTTTCACAAGGAACATTTCCATGTACATGAAATAATAAACTGCTTTGTGACCAGCCTCCTACAGTTTGTCTCCATTTTTTCTAAAGGAGCATTTACATAGAAGAGACCAGCACTAAACTCTCCATTATGCACATATTCTGTCTTGTTCTGCAAGCTGTGAACCCTTGGTTACCCCCATGTTATGTAGCAACTCAAATGAACCTGGCACCTGTAGGATTTTTGACCAGTGAAACCAATAAACAGTGACACCTTCAGATTTCATGGAAGTAGAAATTTCTCCTATAAATGCAGCAGGCTTATTCTGTCAATACATACAGGTCAGAGAAAGGGATTCAGAGACCTAACCATACCCTGCTTTAACTCACAGCTCCTCTTATTTCTGTTCCCCTGTTTCTGCTGAGAATCAACTTACTGTCTTTAAACCATGGCAGTCAGCCAGTCTGTGTCAGCCTGCTGCTGTTTACCAGCTTTCCCCAGCAGTTTGAGAGGGCTGGCCTTCCGTGGACCACCCATCTGAACTTTGGATTCTCGGCTGTGGCAAATAATGCTTTTATCAGCACTGAGCATGTTTACAGCTGAACTTCGTTTCAGGAATAAATGGACAAAAAAAAAAAAAGGAGACACACAAAACATGCATCAGAATACAAGTATTTCATCTTTTCTAAAGTAGAAGTTATAAGAAATTTTAATAAGAGGTGTTACAGAGCCCAGATATAGTTTGGGCTTTTTTCATGAAGGGCTAAGCCTCTGATTTTAATTTGTTTCTCCTCCCAGTAGGATTTTTAAAGCAGCAGAAACAGAGCAGTGATACTAAAGACTTAACTTTCACTTCTGACAGGATGGGCTGTCGAGGCTTGGTTGAGTTTTAGGCTTTTGAAAAATTGCCATTAACCTTTTGTTCCTTGTGCTCTTCAGGTAAAATTTGCTCACATGCCAAAGAAATAATTGCATGTGAACTTTCTCAGAAAAGCTCCAGGCGCTCACTGGCACTAGAGCAGCTACAGCCTTGTGCTGGGAATGGTTGTCTCACTGGGAGGGCAAAGGAGGGCAGGGCGGCAGACGGTGAGAAATCCATGTCCTTCAATTTCAAACGGTTCCAAGAACACAACCTGCAATCTAAACCAAAGGATTCCTCCTCCAGCCATTGCAGTAGTTAATCTCCGAGTTTACCCTTTAAACTGTAAACTCTGAAAGTTCAGCATTCAAATTCTGGCAGTGATGTATTAGGGAGCCTAGAGGTCTCAGTGTACTGATATGTGGTACAAGCATCTCCCCACTTTTTCTTCAAAACTGCCCCTGATTCACATCAGTTCAAGTACTAGAGAGACAGACATTCCAGGCTTTAATTTGCTGTGTAGTTGTACCTTGAACCCGGTGGGCACTCTCTAATCCCACACTATTTTTATTCCAGGATCAGATTCCTCACTCATTGCATATGATGAAGAGTGATGGTTACAGTCTCACAGCTAGCATCTCCCAACATCTGAATGCCTGATGTAGCTATCCAGATTGCTCATTACACTTAAGCAAGTTCACCTGTCAAATTCATGGGATTCGGGAAAGCCTGATGTGAACCCAAGTTGCTCTTTTACCTTCTTTCTACCTAACAATGACAGTGCAGAGATTTATATTTCAGTTATTTACTGCTTCTGCCCTCTTAGTTTGCTTCAACCAAATTCAAAGCAAAGGTGATATATCCAGTATGCACAGGGTCAAAGAGAAATGGGATTAGCAAGAAAATACCACAAAGAATACAAGCTGCTTCTGGAGGCTCACAACAGCTTCTCAGATTTATTTTGATTTTTTTCCCTTACACTCGGAGTCATAGCAGCAGTGGTGGTGACTTTTACAGGACAAGGTAAATTACTGTTAAAGCTGAAAGTGGTGCTGCTGATTCCAGTGCCAGGTTCATCAACATGAGGACATTTGTGTTGCATGTCTTCACTGTACTGGTGTCAAGGAGGAAACAAGTGTATACACATGAAAAAGTTGACGTACGAGAGAGAGAGGTTTTACTGTACTGCTTCTGAAAGGTGCATAAGTGAAGAGCCATAGAGTAACTATGCCACCATTTGTCCTCCCTCATCCTAATCCAATACAGGAAGATGTGAATTCAAGACTTAATTTGGGGAAGCTTGCTCTGACTACCTCTCCCAAACAGCAGCATTGATGTTGCAGTATACAATTACAACTTTGTGCATTTCTTCACCAATTTAGGGAAAATGCTCAACTTAAAACATTCACAGTAGCAAAGACATGCATTGCTTTTCCAATCTGCTTTTTTGCAATTGGATTTACTCCTCAGTGCTCTTCAGAGAGAGCAGTTACACAGGATAACCCAGGATAAGGCACAGTGCAGGAGTACCAATGCTCTTTAGGTATGAGATACACACAATTATAAATTCTGTTAGGAAGAAGCTCTGACCATTAGTCAGACATAGCCTTTGGGCATGGAACTGTAAAGCACAAATAGACGAATAAGTAACAAAATGGCCACCATGTGGGCCCAAATGCATTTAAAACTACAAATGAGCTGTTCTTTAGTGAGTCCACTAATTTATTCCAGCCATCTGTATCAGTGTAAACAAAAGCTTGTCTCCTAAAGTGCTTAATAATTTTTAAGATGTAGCAGGGACCACAAGTTTCAACATGATCATCTTGGGGGGGAAAAAAAAAATAAGAAAAATGAACCCACATATTTTCACACCACAAACATCTTTTGATAACCACTATCATGAAATTCAAAGAAATACTAAAAAGTAAAACTTGTTCCTGGCATGGCATATTTTTTCCTATTTAAATTCCACCAAATGTTTCATTAGGATATTTTAGGGGATGGAAAAATCTGGCTATTTTCCCCCCCTCCAGTCTCCAGTGATGACATCTGTAGACAAATTCTATATTTATTACTAAGACCGAGAATTGCTAAATTGATGTCCTGGGTTTGTACTGCTCTGAGAATCTTTCCTCTGTATGTGCCCCAATTTATTTTCAGAGTCTTAATATGCTTCTCATATTGCTGGACCTTAGCTAAGTGAATAGTCAAGAAATCTGAGTGTTTATAAGTTAAAAAGTGTACACATTTAGCATGATTGGATACGAGCAATTACAGATCTCAGATTAAGATGGGATTTTGGAGCACTGAGCATGAGGGAGAGAAGGCTGTAAGTACTTTATAGGAAGAGTATGCTGCTAAATACTAAATTTTAGAGATTCTGAGCAGACACTCAGTTACATCAGACAAAATTATCATTTCTGGAAAAAAACCCGAAATCCATTATAACATTTGAAATTTTGAAATCACTTAGTTGCCTCTGAGACATCTCATACTTGTTGTGGTGGAAGGGGTGTCACATTCATCTTTCAGCTCCAGGTGTTAGAAGCAGAGGGTGCTACCTTCCAGACATCACACCTCTGGGTGAGAAGAGAGAAAAGTAAGTTCTGTTTTGAAGGAACAGACCATTTGCATTGAGGCCCAATACAGGGTATTATTTGCATCTTCTACATTCCCTGTGGCAGCCAGTTTCTGACAAGGGTGAGGTCTGCCCTTTGAATGATACCTGGTTTGGAGCCATTTCATTGTGCAGCAGTGGAGTAGAAAAAATGATACCGAGCTCATGCAACAGTCCTGTAGATGTCAGCTGGCTGGATGCAGTGATACCTGACCTTCCAGTCCTCCCTCCCCTGGACAGAGAAGGCTTCCAAGTCTCCAAAAAGTCAGACTGCCAAGCTATTATAGAATGGGTTTATTACATACTTAGCTTCTGGCAGCAGCAAGCATTTCTTCATTCAAGGAAATGTTAGAGGTGGTGAGTTACTGCTTAGCTTATAGCCATGCAAAATTAACTACTCCTGTGCTTGCAGTTCCAAAGGGAAGCATGCAATGAGATCAGAGGAAGATCGGTCTCCAAAATAGACAGACACCACCAATATACTCCCTGAACTATTGGCATGAATTCATCCCTCCAACTACAGCATCAGTAGGAGATTTATTTATTTTAAGAGATTATGTAGTTTTGTTGCTTTCCAGAGTTACTAACATGGTACAAACCAGCCTCTTGAATTATTTAAAAAATTCTACTAGTTTAAAACTATTGGGCTCTATAGTTGCACAGTAACTCATTTCAACTTTGGTAGCTTTCCAAATGCCTCATAAAACAAACATTTGACAAACAAAATGGCTACTGTTTCCTTTTTTAAATTACTATGTTTTAAAGAAAAACTGTCACCAGGTTAACATCCTTGAAACAAACTGTGTTTGGATCACTCTAAATTTGGTAGTTCAAAAAGGAACACACAGGTATGTTTTTCTAAGAGAAATACAGTAACTGATGGTAATTCAATGTACTTATAAATAATTGCAATTAGTCCTTTGTCTCTGCAACACATCCATTTCTCTCATGGCTGAAATCCCAGCTGTGGGAAAATGACTGGGGACCTTGTGGACGGGTAATTGGGGGTACAGTTAGAGGAAACTCAGGACTTATATTAGCATCCTAACAGAAGATACAACAGTACAGAAATGATAGGGTAAATCACACTTGCTGCTCCCTGGAAAGTGGTTGGCATGACTTGAAGCCTATTCCACAATGATTCCTCATCACCTGCTAAGGGGGATGGAATGGAGCGTGGAGCAGAGTGGAGGCACCGTGGCCGGGGCTCTGTGGAAATCCTTTCAGGGAGGGGGAGCTCGGTGGTGCTTTTCACTTGATAAACTGCATAACCACCTGTCAACCAGGGGAGAGAGGGGAAGATGTCCCACTGCTGAGCCAGAAACTGTGGCAAAATCCCTCTCCTTGGATGAACTTGCATCATTAAAGCCTAACAATAATATTAATACGCCCCTCCATTCCAAAGCTCCCCACCTCCGAGGTGCGACGGCACCTCACTGGATGTGCACTCCGTTCTCTTTGACTGTCTCTTTAAAAGGAAAGCGAGATAATTTTACACCAATCAGTAACAAAGGCATGTATGACTAGAGTCACTCAAGCTCCACATACATAACAAAGAAATGGTATAAAAGTAAGTTGAGAATGTGGGAAAAGTTAGGGAGCACTCCATCACAACTGCTGGGATCAGTCAACAGGCTGAACCAGTCTTCTCCCTCATAGGGATGCCCACTGGGTAAGAATCGTACTCTGTGCAGGCTGAATGTTTTCCTCCTCCAAGTATATATTTGCAGTCAGACACTATCACTGACACCCTTCTAACCTTAACCTGTCACAGTTTTATATTAATAGTGTTATTCTGTAAATTGTTGGTGCAAATCCTTTGTGGACACTGGTAGTTGCTGACAGCGGGTAACATACTCAAATGAAGGGAAAGACCTGCTGAGGGGTCTCCCTGTCACTGCTGGTGTTTCCCTAAGTCAGTGGAACCACTCTCTGATCCAGCAGGACTGCCCAGTGAAGGATCCCCCAAACAGGATGCTGACAGACTGGGCGGGCACAAGGGTCTCAGCTTTCCTGGGGCACTGACAGACAAATTAAACATTAAGAATCCGGTAAATCTCCCCACACTAAAGGTTGAGGAAGTCTCCCCTTTTCACATGACACCAGCCTTACTTGGTAATGCCCATTGACCAACAGCAGCAGTTTTAGGCTAGGTTAGTACCTTTATAACACCTCCAACTATGCCCTGTGACCAAACAAAAAAATCCACTAGTCATTGCAGAATCTATTATTAAAGCACTAATGAGAGCACTACAAAAGAAAAACCATAGCAAATGATAGGAACTGTGTGCTAGTCTCATCCTAAGTCAGCTTGGTAGGCAGGTTTAGCAGAGACGTCTTAGTTTTAACAGAAGAGGTAAAACAAGAATAAAGAGGTACTATGTGCTTGCTTAGAAATGACAATTTACAACTTACATTCCTTAGCTGTGTTAAAACACATATTAGTTCTCTATTCTTAGACACCTTCCCATTCAGTTATTATAGTATGCAAAAATCAACATTTTCTCTTTTCATGTTAACTTCAATACATACTGGATTGCCATTAAAACAGCAAACCTTTCCTCCCTCCACCAGTGTTGTATGTAAACATTACCAGGACTCTGCACATTTTTAACCCTACTCTTCACATGCCTGCAAGTTGCTTCCTACAGAGTTCCATTTACATGGAAAAGATTTATTTTCACTGTCCTGTAACTTCAGCAGTTGTGGCCATACACACAGTGAAATGTATTGCTCCTACTGTAAGATTTAAACACGGTTAAGAGACTGTATGTTGAAAATTGTTTTCTGATAGAGGCTATTGTCTTATACAGGCCTTTACAGTGCTCAGTGCAACAAACCTCAACTATAACTTGAATTTTATAATAGTATTTAACAGCCATCAACACCAACAGACATAGGTAATTAACTTGAATGCTTTAAGCCAAGCAATGAAATATTGCTAAAGAAAAAATGTTCTATATTGCTTTACATTTCATAAAAATTTCCTGTAAAGTAACATAGTACTTGGGCTGAAAATTAAGTAGAAGCCCCCAAAGCACTAACCAGCACATCTTTTGCTCTCTAGCTTCCAGCAAATAGGACAAAAGAAACAAATAACCAGGTTTTCCATGGCACAGTTCAATAAAATCTCTTCCCTACCTTGCTACATAGATGGCTTTTACTCAGGACCTATACACCGTGTAGAAGAAAGCAAATTTCCACTTAAAATCTCAGATGTAGCTGTAGCCCCCAACTGCTGGTGTGAGATGATATATAAAGACTATCCACAATCTCAGCTGTTGACTGGGGAACTGATGCTCATATAATATAAATGACTTGTGGTACATCCCTGTGTCCTTGCTGAACTACTAGGCTGATGGCAAGCCAGTCATCTGTCTTGGACTGTTTTGAGCAAGTTCCTGAAGCTATTTCTGAGCCAGTGAAATAGGCTAACTTTACAATCAGCAACAGTTATTGCCTTCTTAGCAAGGTCAAAGTGAATAGGAGAAATTAATTCCTACCCAAGGTCCCTGCAAAATATGGGCAAGACGTTAATTCACTGCCATCCTAGCCTAAGGTAGCAATTGTCAATAGGACAAACAGTCTGCATCATCATTTTCGCTCTAATTTAATCAAGGTCATATTAGATCACTACATCAAATCAAGCAGAATCAATTTGATTAAAAAAAATCTGAGCTAAACCAGATTCCTTTTGGAAATTAACCCTTTATAACAAACATTATCCATCAATGTAGGGCATCTTATCTCCACTGAAAATCACTACTGCTGTAGAACACATACCATGATTTTAAAAAAATCTTCCCCCACCAAATAAAACAACGTTACATTGTCTAATCTCATGCCTAAATTTGTGTCTGTGGTTTTTAGCTGTGTATTGCATATAAGTCTTGCACTGCAAAACAACAATTTTAACAGAAACTGAAAGATATGTTTGGCAAAAAAAGTACTGTATTATGCTGGGTGTCATTTACCTCACACAAGTTTAGCTTATAACAAGAGAAAAAATAAATCATAGTGCTGTGGAACTGCCCATTTCTTACACAAATGAATAGAAGGTTTTATGTTCTTTTGCCTTTTTTTCCCTTTTGGTTGATTAGTTTTGTTGGGGTTTTGTTTGTGTTTTTTAAGATTACGTGCAGTAGAGCGCCTTCCCAAAAATTCAAACCAATTATCACTTTAATTGCAGTACATACATATCTAAGATTTTACTCTAACTGCATAATAATCTATTGCTATGGCAACTTTTGGCTATGCTGCATTCCACCTTCCTGCAGAATGCTTAGGTGGACTACTGCCACAACAAGCAGCTAGGAAAGTGTGATCTGCACCCGACTGGGCCACAGATACAGTCCTTTTAGCCCACACAGCAAATTCCTGCTTCAAGCGTTCCAAAAAATTTGAAAGACCCCTCCCATATGCCTCATAACACCTACATCAGTGGCTTCTATAGCCAAAACATTTTTTTTAGGCTTGTCAAATACTGACAATGAAATCATATACATATGCATACTTGTAATTTCACACTTATTGCAGAGAGAACCTATATCACTGTCACTGGATATTTGTTAGAAGCCTGAAAGGAGCAGAATATCATAGGATTTAAAAGGCCTATTTATTTTTTAATCTTTTTTTCCTCAATCACAGAAGAAATTAATCACAATCCTATAAACAAAGGTACTGTAAATACCGAAGTCAATACAGCCTGACAATTAAGACTGACTGAGGAGCTCCCACATAGAGAGCCAGAGCTGCAGTTGAACCCCGTTGTAACAGCCTGGCTGGCCCATCTGTTTGCTGTACGTTTGTTTGTTACTCTCCCATCATATCCTCAAACTGCCAGCTCTGAGTTTGGGTTATGTGCTTTGCAAGTACATCCCAGCCATTTAAAGATAAGCCCTGCCCTGCCCCCATTAAAGCCACGGTAACACAATTTTCCTTGGATCTGATTTTGCAGTGCCCGAGTAATGTGACACCGAGCAAGTACTACTCACTACAGACGTAGTTGTGATCTTGTGAAGAACCAGCCTTGGCATCAGCAGGATGAATTTGAAAGGATGCAGGCTATGGCAGAGAGAGACATAACTGCCTTTGTTTCTGCCAATAAAATTTTTTTTCCTTTTAAGTCTGTTCCTCCATCTCATACTAGTTGCACAGAATGAAATTAAGAGAAGTAGACTAGAAACATTTTTGACTAAGTGTAACCTCAAACTGTTTCGGAATAGGAAGGATACACTTGGGACTTACGTGCCCTAAGTTCTATATAGATCCATGAATTTTGGTAAGCTGTATTGTAGGGTTTATTTTTCCTTTAAAAGCTGAATTAAAGCACTCAACAAAACCAAAACTGCATAGAATCCCTTTGGTCAGAACACATTTGGTTGGAGGAAAACACAGTTGGCCATTTAGAATTGCTACAACCTAATTTATTTTTTAATATAAAATTAAGGACTCTTATCCATGGATTGTGACTTTTAATTTCAAAATCAATTATGGAGGTTTTTTTTATCTATTAACTGTAAGATGTTGTATCTTAGCACCAAGATATTGTAATGAAACCCTACTTTAAGATTTAAAAATCTTTATGTCACTGAATTTGTAATTTCCTTTTGCCCATGATTGAAGGGACTTTAGTTTTTTTCAAAGCATATCTACTACAGCAGAAAGTCTGTCTAGGTGTTTGATGATAATTAGCAAGAAAATTAGCCTGCTAGAAATGTTATTCATAGAAATACCATTGAGTCCTAGGAAGATTGCAAACCTCTGTTGGAAAGTTTCTCAGAGGCAGGCTCCTTGGTTGCGTCAGGTTTAAATCACATGAAGTATTGATTAAAGTCTTTCTCAATTAACTATCGCCAGCTTAAAAGGTAAACCAGACCTTTCATGTCCCATTTTAAGGGAACATCTAGGTCCAGATCCTCCACTCTGTTAGGGCTGTTTTACTACTCCCCAGCAGCCTAGAGGCTGCCAACTAAGCTAATGGTTGCTATTCTACCACACCAAATACAAAGAGTAAGGAAAGGTGCTCAAAACATGGTTCTGTTTGGGCCAGGCTTTAGTACATAGCACCTCCATGCCTGCTTGAGTAAATGAGCATCTGAAGTTTCTACAATACAGATAACACTTCTGTTATCAATATACACGTCACAGTAGAGTTTGGGGGTTTTTTATTCATAACTTTTTTGAAGTGCCCCAGGCATACCCCTGGGGCTGCACACGACTCTTTAGTCTAAGCTTTTGCCTTTAATACACTTTTCCCCTGGTTTGTTATCGCCTCCCCTTCTCTCCATTCTACCACCCGTTCTTCATCCTCTTTGCTCACTTGCCCATGTTCCGTGTGGAACTTTTGCTTTTAACTCTGTCATAGCATCAGGAGCCTTTTGTTTTCTTATTCCTCTGTGATGAACAGTTTATCTTTGAGTAGAAAGTCAATCTAGTTTTTTGTTAATTTACAAGCAGAATATGGCTGCTTTTTGCAGCATTTATTTTAGTAAATAGTGGGTCTGCAGGACACAAAGCTGACTTTTAAACCAAAGTAAATCTTGGGATGTTAAAGAGAACAATCACCTTCTGTCTGATTGATCCTGAGTCTTAAGGGATGGACTACAGCTGCTGTAAGTTAGAATTATTCTCCTGCTTGGAGAAAAGCCAGAGGACTGGGAAATTAAAAAAAAAAAAAATTAAAAAGAAAGAAAGAAAACCAAAACTCATAACCAAGCATCCTTCTGATAAAGATGCATTGGACATAATGAAATTATTCAAACACAATGCAAGATACACATGGGTTCTTTACACCCTGCTTATTTCAGGTGGTTTCCCAATCTCCACACAAACATGGAAAAAAAAGAAATATGCTAGTAGTGGGAAGTGTTTTTCTTTCCCCACTTCTGTGGGTGAGCATTAAGAAGTATTTCTTCCCTATCAAGTTACTCTAATCCGTATTACATTTCACCTCCCATTAGCTTCACTGCTGCATCAGGGCCTGAAGTTCATATAGCGTAACATGCAATGGACTTCTTTTGCTCCATAGGGAACTACAATCATCTGTGCTAAACTGTTGCTAAAAGCATATGAATTTGAGCATCTGTAGGACTCTCTTCCTTATGATTCGCATGCCTTGACATGTTTCTTTTTATTGCACATTCAAAAAAGTGTAAACTAGTCTTTTCCTTAGTAAAAAGGGTAATGAAAAAAGCTAAATTGCTTAGAATGTGAAGTTAAGCATCCAGCAGTTTAGAAGTCTGCCTGTCTCTGACAAACTCAGTGCAAATCAGTTATATTTCAGAATTTGACCCAATATTGGTAGCCAAAACCAAGAAAATAAAGTCAAAAGGCAGGTTCCTCAAAGGGACTTTCAGATACAAGTCATAATCTTTATCAGTTAAAAAGGAGAAAAACTGTGGCAACAGGAATAGGCATGAAAGGATAATGTTTGGTACAGAGCTGGTGACTTTTTTTCTAGTTCCTCAAAAGATATTACAGTGTAAATACTAGTGAAGTGAGGGAGGGAAGATATTTTTTTTTCTATGACCTCTATGTTATATGCACCATAGAAAAACCATTACCACACTCCAACCAAAGGTATCAGGAAAGATGAAAAAGAATTGAAATCCCAAACTCTTTAAATCAGTTGCAAAACATATCTCTAGAATGAAGTTCTCCAAAGCAGTAAGAGTTCAGCAGAAACTAAAGAACTGATTAAAGAGATCCTCTCCTCACACTGGAAAAGGCCTTTCATCCAACAAGGCCCTGTCCCTGCTCACCTTGGGCTTTATAAGCTTTTTGTGCCTGCTAGGCACTAATTGATTTCATTGAGAGCAGGTGATCTAAATTAGCAAATTTAGCTCCAATTCATGACTAAATATGGAAATGCCTATCAGAGGCAGTGACTGTTTTGTATTTGCTGTAATTCCCCCCTCCCCTGGGACACAGTAGATGGAAAAGGGAGTTTCAGCTTTTGTTTTTTGGGGTTTTTTTGTAACATGAGAGTTGTACAGGAGGATAAGACCCTTGTGCTTTCCCCTTACAGTCTGCCCTTTGCTCGAAGGGGCCTTGTTCCGGAGCTTGCATGCAGTGAGTGTACAATACAGCAGCTCCATACTCCTGACTCACCACCTCCAAAGTGAGTGTAGGTGGCATTCGGATAGATTCATGTGATTGTGTGAGCCAGGTGAATGCTGAACAGCTGCTTTTTGTGCGTTATTCCCAAACTCTGCCCACAGAACCCAGTGGGATAATGTGGATCACAGTATTCCTCCTTGGCTGTACAGAGACGTAGCACCCATTGATTCTTCCTGCATCTTCTTATGATCTTCATACTGATCACTCTTCAAATTACATGATGTGATGGGACCCACTTTTATGTCTGTTTCCACTCTATAAACAATATTTGAGAGCCTCTGTTTGCCTTCTTAATAACATAATAAAGAAAACTTAAAATGTTGAAATGTTTTTAAAAACAGTAAGAAGACAATTTTATTTCATAGAATCATAACATCTATTATTTTACCAACTCCTTCTTCTAATCTCATAGATTTGGCTATAGGTGCACTTGTACAACCTCTACACCAGAAACATCTACGTTTTTACCCTAGCTGCCCTCATTGTGTAATAAAAATATGTGATCACTCAAAATTCCATGTGTATATAAATAGCCCTTATAAATGCTGGTTTTAGGGAGGAGTTTTCCATGGTATTTCATATGCAGTTGTCTTCAAGTCCATGGGATATAAAAACCTCTCTGCCTCACCTTTCATCTTCCTGCTCTCCAAAGGATTGCCATGTGCTGGGCAATTGAGAAGGTATCGGTAAATAATTACGAATGCCCTTTTGTGCCAGCACTTTTCCTGTATTTTTTTTTTTTTTATTTAAAGAATATTACAGATACACTATCAAGGAATGACACTGTTCATCTGGTATTTTTGGAATAAACAGAAAATGTGACTTAAGGCTTTCTGATAAATTCTATAAAATTGATTTCTTGAGCAGAATAATGTGTTATCTATGGGCATTTCCCCATGAAAGTAGAGACTAAAATTCTGATTAGACATGGATATTATCTTTTCCAATATATTTCTATCAGTGCACTGATTTGGCAAATATTTAGACCCAAAGGTCAGGGCCGTTCATAAGTCCCATTGATTTGAAAGTTGAATGTCTGCCCAAGATTAAACACAAAGAGCAATGCTTTCCTAAATCAATTTATTTAAGTCTGTATGTAAGTGCTCTGTTGAATCAGGGCCTAAAGTCAGCAACATATCAGGAAAGATAATGAGTTTGGGCCAAATATGTGTATTAACAGCCAAAACATACAATGAGACAAGGAACATAATTATTACTTGGATTTGAACCAAGATCTCTAAATGTATAAGTTAACCAGATGTTTAACTTTCATTTCTTTTGAAGCTCTTAGCTTAAATCTAAACGGTGAGACAGGTTACATTTACCTGTGCACGCTGGGATGGCCCTTCCTTGTCTTCTGCTCTGCATCTGGATCTGCTTCCCAGAGAAGTTACAATATTAGCAGGACAGACAGTGCCTGCTTGAGTTTATCTTGCTCGGATGGTACAGAAGATACACCTAAACTCCAGAGCTGGGAAGGGCTCTGGACCCCACAAGCTCAGGGTTGAAATCTTTTGTTTTCTGCAGTGTCTTCAAACAGAAGTTTATTTTGAGTTTCTGCATAAAGCAAGTAGAAAGTCATCCTAACAAACACAGGAGATTATGAATCTGGCAGAGCACAATGTAGATCAAAATGGTTTTAATCATTACTCCCTGTTTTAATTACTACTTGACACATTATCTCTATTGTCCTTCTACAAGTCTGTCTTTTGAATGAAATATTAAAGGCGAGTTACAGCTGAAAATATATGCAGTCTAGAAAGAAAATGGCTTTGAACTATTTGAAATGATTTATTGTCCACATTTCTTTATGAATATTTATTTGCCATAGTGAAAGCAATTCAATAAAGAGAAAACATGAGGACCAGTTAACTGAGCATTTGCATACTCTAACAGTTAAAAAAAGGGAAAGAAAAATAGTATGCTGCATTAGAATGGTGTTAATGTTTGGTTTTCCTGTTTCCTGTAGTTCATTAATATGCAAGATTCAGATCCTGAAGAGGAGATATATAAATAGCCTGCAAATAAGTGCCCCCAGCCTTTATATATTCCCATTCAGAAGGAAACAAGCATGTTTGTAGAGGGATTTTCAAGGCCAGGGTGAAGTCTATCATTTTGTTTCCATACTTCTTCAGGTAGCTGGCTGTAAATCTTGCTTTTTGCAACAATCATACATAATCTAAGCCCTCACCTTGTCAGGACCAGAGGTCCCTCATTCCCTGACACTCCTCAGAGGAGCAGCAGGCATGTCTGGCTATCCAAAGGAGACAGGAGCACGCTGATTATTTTAGTGTTTGAGCATGGCTATGTGCACCAAAACCAAGACCACACACGCAGCAGTGATGCTTCTTTCCTTCGCTCCTCAGTGGAGGAACAGAGTTTTTCATGGTGTGCACTCTCATTTCTCCCTGTTTGAATTAATTTCATCGACCAAAAAGCACTGTGTGTTAGACTTGGAATGAACTTTGTTCCTCAGAGCTTCTTAGTGATATTCTGATACTCAGTCACAGATGGGGCCTTGACAGATTTTGTACTGATTTTCATGATTCCTTTTCTCTTCTTTTTTTTTTTTTTTTTTTTTTTTTTTAAGCAGGATTGTTGCTGCTTGAGAATTCACATGCAAATGGAGATGTTCACTGGCACTGTTTCACAAGTAAGCTTGCTTGGTTGGTTTTTAGAATTGATAAACTGAATAGTACATCAGAGAGTATTCAGAAAAGGATAATCTTAATATATAATAGTTCTTGAGAAGGATGGTTACAGTAGTAAAACGGACTTTGGACAAATATATAATTCTCTATGCATCAATATTCAGTTCTTCTGAGCAAGAATGATAATAATAATATTTATTTATAGTAATAATTATCATTATTATCTACCTGAAAGCTAGCTATGAGGCTAAATCATTAATATTTTCAAATTATTTCACAGTCCTTAACTAGAATTTGCCCTGAGAGTACTAAATATAATAATTTTCTCTGTATGCCTATTTCATTTTCCTTTGGAAAAAACACGCTTAATGTGTTGTTCTCTTTACATTTGTCTACATAAAACCTTTTAAAATTCCAGCTGTTAAGCTTTTCTAGAAGTTAATAACGGGAAAATTTGACATTATTTATTGCTCATTTATTGCTCAATGCTGTATTTATTGCTCATTTCTTCCTCTTTTGTCATAGTTTTTTACCCCCACATAGATATCACGATATCATTATCATCTGGGAGCTTGTTACTGCTTGTACAAATACAGAAGTGGAGACCTACACTTGCTGTTTCTTTCCTTGCCTGAATTTGGAGTTGAAAATGTAACCACACATTGTTTCTCTGAAGTCAGAGCTCTCTTGGTGTACCACTTTAAACGTACTGCGTGTATCAGAGAGTTTCTTTAAGTTGAACACAGCTAGATGCTACCCCATAGTACATGCCTGGATGTATTGGTAGGTATCTCAAATGTTTTTTTTTTCTTCTGCAGTTTACCAGGTTCTGCATTTATTGGCAAATGTGTATCAGTTACTCACAGCTGAAGATACCCAGATCCATTTCCTTCAGTTGTTATCTGTTGGATAGCTAGACTCTAATGGCTGAAATCTACATCTACCGACATAAAAGCCACAGGATATGACACTGGTATCTTGTGGTTCCAATCAGCCTCCTGGTATTATAGCAGTACTTTTATTTAACTGTGTTTCTACTGAGTTCAGCATGCTCAGCCACGCTGGCTGTTTTGCATAGCATCTGCACTGTATATTGTGATAATTGAAAACCCGATACAGCCCGGAGGCACTAGCACAACAGGGCAGGAGCGGGCTGGGGCATAACTCAGTAGAATAAGGCAGGCAGGCAGCAGCAAGCGGGGCCGAGCCAGCCCCAGCACATCTCCAGCAGCAGTCGAGCTGGGTCAGGCATCCGGCAGCCGGAGGTCCCGTGGCGTGTGGCAGCTCTGGGAGCAGCGAACACCCAGTGCAGTGCCTGGGAGGAGCGGGTGTCCCTCCGTCGGCCATCGTGGCGCTGACATCTGGGAGCACAGGCCGTAGGCAGAGTCCGAGGCTCACCTGGAAAATTACATGGACAGATCAAAACCAAATTCATGGCCATGCACTTCATTGACAGCTCCCATCCTGCACATGCCCAGCCCTTCCCGTTCCTAAAATGTCATCTAGGCATTAGCAGAGAATAGGTCAGATATTTTTTCTAGTGTTTCAGAAGTGTAATATATATCAACAAATGTCACTTGCTATTTGAATGCTCAGAATTAAAACAAATTACTTAAATTAAATGACTAGAGCAAGCCACAGCATTTCTTCCTATTAGCCTTTGTAGAAAGAAAAAAATGCCTGGAGTGTAAAAAGGAGAAAAGAAGAAATAATGAAAAAACAACTTATGGCATGAAGAAGAGAAATATTTCTTGCCTGTCCTCTTGGCTCTATCTATGAAGATTTTGTCCAACAACCTCAGCCAAAACTATTTAGTGAATGATTTGTGTGTCTGGCTGATGGAAGGTCCAGTTGTCTCAGGGGCAGCCTTGCAGGGTTTCCAGGAAGCAGACAAGTACGTCTCAGCAGGGGGAGTCACGAGCTTGTCATGTCAGTGGCACACCTGAGCTGATGGGATGGTTTGAAGGAGTTAGATGTGGCCCTACCTTGTAGCAGCACCCCCAGAGAGTTGCTGATGTTAGATTGTCTCCACAGACTGAAGATCTACAGCTTTCCATGAGTCATTTGGCAAGGAAGGAAGGTGGACTAGTCCAGGAAACTTAGGCTGTAAGGGCTGTAAAATTGAGAGAGGTTGAAACATTCCACCCATCGGGGTTCTCCCTTAGAAGTATATTTGTATGAGAGATTAAACCCCCCGGTATGTCTTTACAAGCACATTTCAAAGCACCCTGAGGAGCAGATCCCACCGTTTCCTGCCCTCCCTGGCCGCCTGGCCTTGCTCTCCGCTCTGCCCCAGTTTGCCAGCCACAGCAGTTCAGCTCCCGGCCTCCTGCCCGAAGATGGGGAAATGCCGTGCCGAGCCCCTGCAGGACACCCCACACCGTGTCACGGGGCCTCACCACCACGGGCTCTGTGCCACCTCTTATCCCCAAGCTCTGCCCTCCAAACGCCAGTGCCTCTGAGGCACAGGTACAGCGGGTAGGAGCGGGAATCTGGCCATGTGGTCATGTTTTCGTCTCCAAACTTTCTGCTTGAAGTGAAGCCTTTTAGGGCTCTACTAGGGCTCTGCATTAGGAGTGTGATCATGTATATTTCCTGCTCATGGCGCAGTGCTAATTAATCATTATTTCTAAAGTTCTTTTAAATTCTCAGGCAGTGGCATCCATTATTTTCCTCTGACTCTTCTCTTACCTTTTTATTCTTCTATTTAGTATAAGGAGTCATCAGTGGTGAACTGATTATAAGAAACTACATCATCAGTTCAGTAGTAGGACATACTTCTTAAATCATCTAAGATAAATACTTTTAATTAAGCAAATGTCCTACTCAATTCACTGTGGACAATCCTATCATAATGGATATTATTTCTGCATGCTAAATCTTAATCTTCATCAATACTGAATGCACAACGCAAAACCATTATAAAAAAAAAAGTAAGTTTACTGTAATATTGCCATTTTGAAGCTGCCAGCTTTTATATTCATTAATATGATGACAACAGACTCCTGGCTAACAAATTTTACTACAGATCAGAATTTTTATCAAATATGTATATGTGATCAAATCTATGCTAGCCTATTATTTGCAGTTTTTATTAAAAAGTTAAATTGGGATTATTATAAACTCTCTTCAGATTCCTTAATAAAAGAAAATTAAAGTTAAAATCTAATGAGATTTCCTGGAAGCATTTTAAAAGGCTGCAACAGCAGTAAAGTCAGCAGGCACCACACAGTAAAAGGAAGTATTTCCTGACCAGAAGATGAATGCCCCTTCACCCAGAGTCTAACGGGTTTACTTTATATGGATTTAGAGAGACAGAGAGAGAAGGAGAAAGCAAGAAAAACTCCAAGCCAATGCTTTCCTAATCTAAGACATCATATTGCTTCCTGATCAAAGCTTTCAAATTCTGGTGTAAAATGACTTCTTGCTCTTGTGACCAAAATCTCCTCTCTTTTCTCCCCTCCTTCCATCTGTTCAGGCTTGGATTTGGAAGTCCCTACTGCAAAGGAAGAAAGCCTGATCCCTATTGCTTCAGTTGTGGTGTTGAAACCCATTAATGTTTCTCTGGCAGGTACCCTGACCCTGGTGCCCTTGAACATGCTCAAAAGAACATAGGGTATTCCTGAGCCTTTGTCCCTGAGAGGATTAGCAGGGTTGCTCTGGAGCCAGCCTGAAGGTGCTTTAATAGGTAATAGGGGTGGGCTTCACAGCTGACTTCAAGCTTTGCCTCAGGCTGCCCCTGCTCGGCAACACAGATGCAGCCATTGAAATTAGGGGGTAAAGCGTGGCTCTGTGTGTGAGTTAGAGCGTGAATCCTCAGAATCTGGTGGAGGATCTCTCCCAACATATCCTTCCACCACCAGGACAGGTGTCCCAATGGAGGGGACAGAGACTGAAGGCCTGTGCTGCTTCTGCCACAGACTTCTTCTCTGACCTAGAGAGTTGGTTACTTAAGCTGTCTCTCCTTCTCTCTATTTTTCTTTCCTCTCTGGCCTCTCTTATGGCTTATAAATTGTCTGAAGGAGAGACTGCAGCACTCTGTGGTTTTGCTGTGCTTAGCACAAGTAGGTCCCGGTCTCAGTTGGCTCCTGTGGCTATATCATGGTAAAAGTAAATAAATAGATAATAGTGGTAACAACAGTTATCTTTTTGTGTGTGAACAATAGGTTCCTAATGGAGGAGAAGCCTCTTCTCCGAGTTTTTTTATCTGCAAGTAAAGGTCTCTCTTTTCTCACTCAGCTGGAGAAGATACTGCTTTTGTAAATCAGACAAAACTTATCATGTAAAGTGGAACACATCTTTGATTATACTGAATACTATCCTGTCTGTAATTTACCCTTGCTGCTGCAAAGGACACAACATGATTAAGCTAAGAAATGATAGACTGAACATTATGTGTCAGGATGGTAAGAAATTTTTCCTATCTAAATAGGAAACTATCATCAAAAAACAGTGCAAATACGCAAGAAAGTGTTTGAACATATCACAAACAAGCCACCCCGCTGTTGCCTTATATTGTATTGTTGCTTTCCTTGCTCAGATTGCTGCGGATACTTCTCCCATAGCCTACAATATTTATTTTTAAAAAACTACAAACTGTCATGATTTTTAAATGATGTGAGTACCCTTCCTCTATAAGTTCATATATGCTGTTACCTGCTCAGTCTGTCACCTCTTCTGCGTTTCCCTGGGTGAGTCCAGATCCTCCCAGTGACATTTCTCAAATTGTAGATCTGTGCAGTGCATTTTCCCAGGGCTGTTAAAAGCGTTGCTACTTTACTTAATGACGGTGTTTAGCAGTACCAGCTATCACTCACTATTCGGTATACCCCAGGTACGCTGCACAGGGGCAGAGGGGTCATTATCCCAGTTTTACAGACCAGAGAAACTAGGCGTTGCATTTGGCAGCAATTAGCCCAGAACATGCTGCAGAACGTGCAAACGGGAAAAAGACCAACACAACTTCAGCTCACATTTTATTCCTCAGTGTGTTACTGCTTTTGTTTCCTCCAATATTCCCAGTTGTGCTGTGCCCTCCCAACAGCATTTCAGAGAATGATCACAGCAGAGCCAAGTGCTTTTGCAATAACACATTCAGATACTGCAGCAAACAATGCAAGTGACTTTCCTAATTTTGAAGTGTGACTTTGCCATGTATGGCGTTTAGTAACTTCTGCCATGTCTCTGATGATTTCTGGGTCTGCTGCCAATAACATGATACATTCTGAGCCAAATTAGCATGTGATATTTTGTGCTCATACTCCAGTGGTAAGGTCTGTTTGTTGTCTCCATATAGATGTATTTTTGACAGGAAGAGCAATTCTATAAGCCCAGGATGAAAAGCCCATCAATTGAATTGGTACCACATTACCATGGCAACAATATAATGCTAATGAAATTGTAACTGTTGAACCTGTTTTATGGAACTCTACAAAATGGGCTTCATAAAAGGAGAAATCTTGTTGATTAGTAAATGTTTCAAAGCATGATGAAAACCTGAGAACCACATGTGCTGTGACTTATTAACCATGTTATCATCCTCATTTAAGATAATACATTGCTCTTTGTATGAGCAACAATGCTCTCAAAAAATAAAATTATATGAGAAAATCTGTGTTTCTCTGTTTTAACATGCACCACAGAAAGACTTGCTCACCTCTGTGCCCTGGTTCACTGGGTCAGTTGGCATAGGTGTGTATTGAGTCATGCAGTTTTTGCTGCTTATTTAATCTCTCCCAGAATCTATAAAATTTACCGCTACTGCAGCTGCAATAATCACCTTTCTGTAATACAAACGTGGCTGAGTTTATATAAAATCATTCCACAAAAACATATTTTTTTAGATTGAACCCTACACAGAGAAGGTGTGGTAGTAGGAATGCACTCTTCACTTCCCACCTCCTTTCTTCTTGCCCATTTGGCAGTTTACTGCCATATAAACTCCCAGCACGGAGAAGAGAGCCACCCTCCCAGAGGGACAGCTCTCATTCCTCAGGACAGCAGTTCTTGCTGAAGGCAGGGTTCGATACTGTGCCTGCTTTTAAACAAAAAAAATGCTGAGCACTCGAATTTCCTGGTCAGTCACGTCTCTGGACAGGCTTCTGGGGAGGTGCTTCACCTCTAAGTGTCTGGGGCTTCAGCGTCGAGGTTTCTACAGCAGGATTTAATTTTTAGATAGATAATAGATAATAGGTTAAATTCCTCTTTGTTTTCACCTTGGGAGTAACAGTGTGTCTCACCCTATGGAGTCCATCTCCTAATTTGCCAGGTGAATCAGAACAGAGAAGCAGGTGTGCCAGCAAGCATTGAGCTCAGTGAGGCAAGGGGGCTACGAACGTGCATTCACCACGTTGCGTTGTCGAGGCATTTAGTAGAGACAAGAGGGGGGAACACCGCTCATTTTGGTGAAGTCCTGATCTGCATCGCACAGAAGTCGGCAGCAATCTTCACAACATTAGATTTCGTGGGCTTTAAATCAGGGCTTTAAGGGGCTGTTTCTCAAAGCTCCATGTTTGATCCTATTTGGAAAAGGAAGCCCTGTCTAACATTTCATGATTTTCATGGTTTTTGGGAAAGCAACACTCCGAATTTCTGAGTTGATAGAAATATAATGTAATGTAATTTCCCTTAATATATATTTTGCATTGGCTGACAGTTTTATTAAGCAGAAGCAATAATCATCATTATTCAGTGTAATAACCATCTCATTAGAAATGGTCTAATTTTCCCTAATTTTAATTTACCTCTCAGACTAAGCTGTTCTAAAATTACTGAGGTGCCTACAGTTCAGTTTCATAAGACTTCAGCAGAAACATAAGTCTTCAGAAAGCAACCACTGACTTATTGCTGCTAAAATAGTGGTATGCCAGACCTTTGTGAGAGAAAAGGAAGTACAGAAAATTCAGGTTAGGAAATTGCTATATCACTTTTTATTTCCTTACTGTCTTGGAAGCAGCACTTCCATTTTACACAATGATAAATTGTACGGTTGCCTTCAAGCCTTGCATGCACTACCCTTTCATAAAGGACCTGGCTAGGGATCACACCAGAGTCCTGGTAAGGGGGAGCTGACAAGCAGAAATATTTCTTGGAGAGACAGAGAAGGAGATGAAGACACTGATCAAGTTTCATTATCATCCAATGAAAACAGAATGTAAACTGTGACATCCAGGCAGATTATATATGTCAGACAAGCAGATGTGAGCAGAAAAATGTAGATGCTAAACCTTACCTAATAGGCTTACTCTGTGGATTATTCTCAATGACCAAGGCTATAGAAAGTGTTGCCTTGCATGTAGCTATAGTTAATATACAGGATGTAAGAAACATGCATTCATAAGTGAATCTGGGGACATTCCCAGCTGTGCTGGAGTTAATGCTCTTTGATACACCTTGGAGCATCCTAAAAGCACTTTGAGTGTCATATACTTCTACAGACATCATAAAGAGCATTATGGCATTTATATAGCTTTAGTTCCAAAATTTCAAAGGGCATTCTGTTTTCTCTAAAAATGTGCTCAAAAAATTCTATACTTAAACAGCACTTGTGCATGCAAACTGCTATAGCAGCTTAGCTACTTGATTTGGTTGTGCCAGTTCTGAAAACAGATTTGATCAAAAGCATTTTGTTGCAATCATAGAGATAAGTAACCTCACATGAACAAGGAATATAACTTTGCAGGTTATATTATAAAATAGACAAATTGTCTAAAGGTTTTGTTTATCATCAGATGTTATTCTGTGTAGTTCCAAGTCATAAAAAATAACTTCTTTGGTTTGCTGGGGGTTTTTTAATGTTCCCCTAAAACAGCACAGAAAAGGCAGTCACTCCCATGGAAGCGTCTATAGATAAGTGTTTATAAGTCTCTCCACTTATAAAATCTCTTCTCTTTGAAATTCTGAGCCTTTTCCAGCTGTAGTATTCTTTGCTCAGCTATAAGAACACAAAGTACAGCAGTGAAAAGCATTACACTATTATCCCAAGATAATTTGATAGTCTGTAAATGTATTTTCCTGCCTGTGGTTCCAGACATTATGCTCTCATTTGAAGTAATGATTTGCAGTTATTTATACAATTCAAGTTAGCCCACATTGGCTTCACCCTGAACATTTACCTGCATGGTACAAACATGGCTTGTTCGTAGTTGTACAAGCTAGACTAGATGGGTGGTTTTTGCGAGCCCCACTCGATCAGCAGTGCAATGGGTGCCCACTGTAGACAGCCAGCTCCTGCAGGAAGTGGTGCAGTGACTCACTGGCGGCTGTCTCCTGCCCACGTCAGTGTTATCACAACCATACATCAGCGTGAGTCTGCTGGACATGTTGAATTTTAAGTTCAGGCATAAAACTATATATGCTCTGATCTGATGTGGTCAGCTAATACGGGATGCCACTTCCCAGAAGTACTTACCTTGCTTTTCTCTTTTGGCCTCTGTGTGGGATGTGAAAACTCACCTTAAATTCCTCTTGCATTTCTGAAGTTTACCATACCATCCCCCCAAAGCTGGAGACAAAGTGCTAACTGGATAGTTGTTTCACCTCCGATGCACCCGCATTTCAAGGTTATACCATTTTTTGGTAGCATTTGTAATGTTAGTGAGTGTGCACACGAGGCTTTGGTCTTGCATGGGCTCAGAGTTCACCTCCCTTACTCTCACTTGGGAGCCTGTGTTGAGAATAGATTTACACGAGATTATAGTAATTTGCTCCTGGCTCATAACTGGTCAGCAATGGATGGAGCACTCTGTGGTGCTGCCAAAAAGAAAGTCTCATTTGAATCCCTGGTGAGCCTCCTCTGGGAGCCCGGGGTGCATTCAGAGGAGGCATGCACTGCTGAGGTCCTTTGAGCTGCCTGCTCTCTGTGGGTGTGAAAATGCTCAGCAACACAAAAGACATGAAATATTATTTCCACTGTCTTTTTCCATTGTCATACATTCCTGAGTATCATCATGGTTCATATTTGATATTGGGAAAAATATTAATGTCAAGGGAGTGAATTGCAGAAGGGTGCAGTCCTGACTTGGGGCGGTCAGCAGCCAGGCCAGGAATTTCCACCTCTGCCTTCCTGCTTCTCTTATCCTCAGCTGGAGTGGCCCCCAGAGTGTGTCTGAGTGAGGTGTGAAAGTTACAGTTCAAATAAAGTAAGGGGAGACAGTAAATAGTCAGAAATGATTGTGTTTCTCCTCTCTCATTTGTGACAGTTCAGCAAGTTTCTTTAAAATAAAATTTTAAAAAACCCAAACAAATATTTGAAATACTTCTGTTTTGCCAAAAATCTTAAAGTCTTTTATTTTGAGAGAAAAATTAATATAAACATGTCTTTCCAGGACACAATGTCATTTAAGAACAGCAGCACTTTAAAAAGTGCAAGAATCCCAGTTTACCATCCTGATGTCAGTTTATGATAACATTTATGACATTAATATAAAGGATTATGACCTTTCTTGGCTTGTCTGACTGACAGTTATTCATATATAACACAGTACTTATCACCTTGGTCCTTCCATAATAATAATCCCTTCAATTTTCTGAGCTGTGTCATCAAAACATGTACTCATAAGTGTTGATCTCATCTGTGGGAGAGTAGCACCAGGAGCTCTTTTTGAGCTTTATGTCACCTAAAATCTAGAGTGAAATTGAAGACCAATTGCAGAAAAATACCCTGTCTGTAACTTTATCACACAGTCTGCATAATGGCCCTTATGATTTTAAATGATTTACTGAGTCCTGTCCAAATGCTGTGCCTTTCTGTGGTGGAAGTTATTGAAGTTCAGAAATGCCATTATTCTGTATAACTGGAGCGATCTTGAGGAAATACACAATAGATGGTGTGCTACAATTACTTACCTTGACCTTCCTTTTTTTTTTCCTCCCCTCTTTAATCTCCTCAGGATAGACAGAATAAAATATATTTTCTTCAATATTTAGGGTGAAAATTTGCTGTGCAATTTGTACCTGCTTTCCTCATGCCCATTTTTATGAAACAGGGTGTCAAGATTTTTTTTTTTGGATTAGCAATTTCACATGAATCATATGTAAAAGGGGGAAGAGGAAAGTGAAAATTTTGTATGTTTCCAAGGACTGACCACTTAGCAAATTCAAATGACGTTTGGGTGGATAAGGGGCTGCTCAGAAGTCCTGGATTAGACACCAAGGTCTGTCACAGTCCTGCACTGTAACTGTGCTCCTTCCCTGTTTGCACTGAGCCTCCCAGTCTGCTCAGTGGGCATCAAGACGTTCCCCACCATCCTCTGGGCGTGGGGGTCAGGCTGGGGCTGTTGCTGTGGCAAGCAAAAGGTGTTCACGCCTCACGGTCGGGTTTGCTACAACAAGCTGATCGTTCAACGCTATCCAAACAAACCTGGGAATTGCATGAAACACCTCACACCAGCAAAGCAGGAGCGGGAGCTTCCCGGGCATGGAGATGACACCTGCATCTCCCTGAGCATGGCAGGCTGCGAGTACAGCCACAACAGCATGCGGCCTTTACATAGTACCAGATGTTCTCATGCATGTAAGGATCCTTCAAACAAGAAATGCTAAAAAGAAACATTATGTCTTTAAGCCGGCTGAACAATTCCATATGCCTTAGAGCCACACAGAGATAGGACGTTCCCATTCACAATGGGGCTCTGCTTCCAGAGACAGACAGGCCCGCCTCTCCTGGGAGCGCTGAGGCTCTCCAGCCCTCCCTGTTTCCCTGGGGCTACGCACCACTGTCATTCTGGCACAAACATCCCATCTACAGGAATGTCAAGTTCAAGCAAGGACAAGCCTATAGCACAGTAAGGCAGCCCTGGCACACATCTGTGACTATACTGATACCTCTGTCTTCTCCCCGGTATTTTGTCAAGAATGTGACATGCGAACTTGTTTTTGTTTCTAATTATTTTTTTCACATAAACCAGCACTGTGACAGTAGCTGCATGCAAGGCAGGAGTAATGCTGTTCTGTGGGCAGAACAGAGGTGCTCTGGTGCTCAGCTGTCACCTTCTGAAGCTGCCTTCGACATTCTGAGTGAAAACAGTTCGTCAGCGACAGATCCTGGGCTGGCTTTTCAGGCTGGGTGCTGATGAGCAGCCATTTCTATCCCTGGGCCTGGTGATTAGTTGTATTCAGCTGAGAGACAAGTACTTGGACATTTGTCACTGTTTCTTTGAAAAATGTGTGCGTGTTTTCTTGGGCTATCAAATGGGACATATGGGAGCTGGATTCCATCTTTCATTAGATCTTGGAAATTATGTCCTCCTGAGACAATTAATTAGCATGATGTTCTTGGCTGCTAATGTTTGATTTCAGATTTCAGTGGCAACAGACTTGGCAACACAGATTTTGTAAGGATGGTCTGATGGTTTAGGTTATTAGCCATGGCCTCCACACAGCTTTCTTCACCCCCTCAGCTTTTGCAGATTTCCCTTAGGTGTGCAGACAAGTCTCGTGGTTTCTATCCGTGTCTTAGATCTCTCTTTGAAAATCAATATAATAGCACTTTCCTGTTTCACAAGACAGGTGCAGAACAGATTGCACCTCAGCAGATTGCACCGCTGCAATCCTCTGCCACCCCAGCTCCATGATGGAGAAGCTGTTCTGCAAAGCTTTTCTTTGATCCTTCCACAGTTTAAGGCAAAATCATTTACAGTAGAAATTTGTCAAATGAACACATTTCTATTTGTTTACTTTCAGTTTGTCCACTGTAGATACTTCGGGCTGTACACACCTTTATCTTTGGAAAGGACACCTGTGGAAAAAGGCTAAGTGAGCTATTTGATGTAGGCTGGTATTTAAGGTATAGCCCCTCAGCTGGTGTCTTCCACCTGTGATCATTTCTAAACGACACCCTTCTGAAATCAATGTGAAATACAGCAAAACCATGCACTTCTAACCTATGAATACAATCCAGAGATATAATCTAGACTGTTGGCTTTGCTTTTATTACCTCAATTGTATTCATAATCTTATATAATTATAAGAATTCATGGCTAGAAAACAGTGTTAGTTACAACTCCAAAAAAATGTTACGCCTCTCTCAGAGGGAGACCCAAGCAAAATACAGAATATCTATCGAGTACAGTTATACAGCAGATAACACATCCTCTCTGAGGAAGAACACATGCTTTCCTTTAGTATCCTCTACGCAATGACAGAAGGCTGAATTTTCCAGGGGAATGGAGAGGACAAACCTATTTCAGAACACTGCAGTGCTAGTGACATTTTATAGATGCATTTGTTAGTACTGTTGCAAATAAGCAGTTGTGTGTGTAGGAGCTCACTTAAGTGGTCATTTGTGATTTGAACTCACAAAAGGCATCTCACAAACCTGTTTGAAACAGATGTGCTCCTACCCTCCATTTAAAATAAAATTAGTCCGTGGTCTTAATTTAGGTAACCTTTGCAGTCACTAATCACGATCACATATACAATCACACACTTCTTAAGCATGTATGAAAGGCATTAGACAGAAGAAAAGAATGAAGATAAGAAGAATATACTGCTAAACAGTATGTGCAATGTTTGATATTCCTTCCAGATAGCTCATTCACATTTAAATGGAATGACAAAATGCAAAACATTGAATGTAGTATTGCCTATTTTCACTTGATACAGCTAGGAGTTCTAATTCAAACACTCTGGGATTGAACTTTGTTTTCATACCTGCCAGAAAAACTTTTGTTAATTAAAACCAACATAAATACAAGCAGGAGAGCTGAGTTATTGAAGGTGGATCTATCCTATATATTCAATTTACTCGTGGCATGCGTTTTTATACTTTTTGCTGCTGCCCTTTTTATCCCATGTTATCTTAACGCAGTGCTTTTTCAGAATCCCTTATTCCTCCCATCAATTCAAGCACACTGATCCATTTCCACACACCCAGCATTCACATCCAATGCTCTGACTTTCAAACCGTGTCTTTTGCAGACCACCAGGAAGGAATTTGCAGAAGACTGGCTGAAAGGCACTTATTGTGCAACTAATAAGGAAGGTTGAAATGCCATTAAAATTCTGACTCGTGCTTTAAAATGCCATGAAATTCTGAATTACGGCTCTGCCTGGCATCCCCGGTTGCACAATTGCACTTAAGTACTGCCGACGCTGCCGTGCGATCGCAGGCTGCCTGCAGCAGCTCAACCACACAGGCACTCTGGACCACTACGGCTTTTTGCTCAGGCTCCTGATGGCTTTCCTGGGAGCTGATCACCATTAAGGCTACAGAAGAAAGCACTAAGCTAAAAGTTTAAGCTCTGAATTACTCCGATAGTTTTACTTCAGCCCCTCACATACCACTGTCTTTGAAGCCATAGGACCTCCCTCCCTGTTCAAATATTTAGTTTTGGCCTCAAAGTTACACTTACCCTTAAATTATTGTCAGATCACAAGGGCAAAGTAAAATGCCTAAAAAATGAATCTTTTATCAATCAGCTTCAAAAATTGAGGAGAAAACATACATCATATTTCATACTGGTCTTTTAAATCACTGTTTTGAAAGGATTTGGTGAGAGGGTATCACATCTATATGAGGGGACCAAGAATTTTCAGTTGATGCATGGTTGGTGTGATGGAATCTTAAGATCTGCTGTATGGATGGGAGCATAAGTTTGAAAATTAAGATCCAAAGAAGCTGCATGAGAAAAATCCTTATGATTAAAAATTGAAGAACATTGATCTACATTATTGACTGACAATTGTAAATCTTTCATTTTACAGGAGAGTTGCTTCCTAATTTGCACACAAAAATCTTCAAAACCATTGGCTCTTTTCTGTAAGGTTTTTAAAAATATATTTAACTGGATATGGCATAAATATTGTTTGCATGTTGATTGTGGGGCTAGACTATGCGATACCAGCGTAAGGAAAAAACCAACATATATTACAGTGGAATTGCTTACAGAGCCTGCAGCCAGACTGAAGGGAGCTGCTCTTATGACGAATATCCATGCATGATGTAAACCTCCTTTTTGGTGATGGTGTAGTAATTTCCATTGCAAGTGGGTATTACATTTTTAATTGATTCCTAGCAGCAAAGTCTGTAACCTTCACTGATATGTGTCCATTTCACAAGGTTATTGACTTTTGACATATCTTGTTAGATGTTATGATGAGACAGATTTTTTTTTTTTTTTTGCACAGATTGATGTCTATTGATATTACATTAGTTCATCAAGGTTATAAATCACACTGCATTGCACTACATTTCACATTTTCTGTATCATGACAAGAGGTTTATAATATTCACTCTGGGACATATAAAGTGCCTTCTCCCATCCCTTGGATAAATAATTTAAGAAATTGTTGGGAAATCATACCTAATTAGTAGGATCTGCACTCAATAAGTGCCCTTTGATTTAAATTGTATTTGTATTTTGATAGGTATTGATTTTAGGAGTAGGAGAGATGAATAATACATTTTGCATTTCTCCACTGTTCACAGCAATAATCTGATAGAAATAATGGAGGAACACTCCTGGAAGCGGCCTCTTTGGGGACCTGCATGCCTTTCCCTAGGAAGCCCGTGGGACAGTTAAAGGCACTCCTGTGTGGAATGGCCTGATCCCCTTTTCTCCCATTGATTTGCTGCATAATCCTGGACAAATCACTCAGCCTCTCAAGGCCTCTCCCTTTCCATCAGCAAAATGGAAACAGAATTGTTCCTCATCAGTTCGCAGATGGCCACGAGACATATGGAGAAAAGCAACAGATACATCCAAGCGGGTATCACACACATCCTAACTGGCACCGCCACGTGGAGCACGGGGCCAGCAAGTGAGGCTCCCTGCGAGCCCAGGAGAGCGTGGATCCCCCCAGCAGGACCCGGGTACCTCTGAGAGCAGCACGGCAGAGCTGGGCAGCACGCAGCACACGCAGAACACACCCTGCCAGGCTCCTTCTGCACTCAGTTCTGCCAGCAGCAGTGTTCTGGTCGGTTTGGCTACTCGCTTTCCTGGGGGAATTGATACAAGACTAATTTGGTTTTCTTTGGATGCTAATCCCTCAGAGTGAGAAGAGGGAACAAGGTGAAGTTGTACCACGCAGATAACCTGGGTAGCAGGCTGATATCTTCCCAAGGCAGTGCAGCTCAGCATGCAGGTAGGCAGGCTGCTCGCATGAGTGGCCAGGGGTGAGGAACACAGACAGACAAAAACATCTCTGAGACTGAAAACAAATCAGAATATATAGGTATTTACAAACACCGATTTCCAACACCCCAGCAGCTGTAACAAATGCAGACTTTATGAGATAACCATAATTAGAGAAAAGCTTTATTTTTGGTTTGGTTTTTTTTCACCCAGTGTGCCAGCTCTGATTTGAAAGGAAAACCATAGGCTCAACTGTGCAACACAATAAACCGTGGCATCAAAGCAAGCATCAAAGTGGCCCCTCGGCTGCTGGCAAACAGTACAGTCATAAGAAAAGAGACAATGAAAATACAATAAGTAGAAATAGCGCTTTTCTCCCATAACATAAACACCATAGACATTCTTTTAATACAAAGAGAAGCAGGATCCAATGTGACAGCTTTATATTTGCCAAGTATCATGGGAGGACTGTAAAATACATCCTCTCCAAACCAAGCCAAAGGAGCAGAACGAGCCAAGATGTTCTTGTCAGAACAAAGACATCCCTTTTCTTAGGTCTCAGACAGTTAGCAGGATTAATTTTGCTTTTTATTTATTTTAATCATCATCTCTGTCTTGTGCTAGCTGCAGCAAGATGTGCCAAAATATCTATTAGTGCCTGTCTATATAGGTGCAGTCCACTGCACCAAAATCACTTTATAGTCTTCAAATAACTGAAATGATATTTAAGACATTTTTTTGAATATACAACTTTAAAAAAACATTCTCAATTAGACAACTGAGAGGCAGGACTGTGCAACTCTGAAGCAGAGGGATTGCCGTCACAGGGAAGAGCACACGACTTGTATGTGTTTGAATCCTCAGCCTCTCACAGGGGGAGGTTTAAATAATGCGTAGTGGGTTTCTTTATGATGCTCTTCCTTCTCTCTTTTTTTCAGTTAATATTTTACAATCTTTTTAGAAGTATCACCTGTACATTAAGGCCTATATTCATATAATCACGAGTGATACGCAACTTTTCTGTCTTGCCCTCTACTTCCAGGCAGATTTAGAGAAATTGAGGCCTGAAAACCCACAGCTGAGGTACACAGGAGCAAACAGCTGAAAGCATGAGAATGGGGCTGCTTGAACATATTTTTTCCCTTTTCTCATTAAAGTTTCATCTGAAGAATTTTTGTGGGAGCCTTAGCCAGTAAAAGAGCACCCGTCAGTTTTAGGTTCCCAAGCAGCAGTGGCACAGGGGAGAACAAGTGTCAGGTACGCACAATCTTTCTTCCTATGCCTGCTGTACCCTCCCAGATGCAGTAATTCACCCTCTTCCATATCTTTTCATAAGAGACAAGTGATATTAATTATCCTGAAGTATTTTTAAAGAAGATGAATATTGGAGAAGTTCTTACTTATTTCACAAGACATTCTGCTTTCCATGTAAAATGTAATGATTTTCCGTGTAAAATTAATGATTGTAATAAGTTTCATTTTAAGGCAGGTCCCTCCTGGCTAACCCCTCTAGTAAAGTCTGATTCCAGGTGAAGCCAACACGAGAACCATATTTGCTTTTATGAATGCTGAAATGGTCCATGAATCTCAAATAGTATTGCACCCTCTGTTTTATAAATATTTTATGTGTTTTTCTTCAGTAAATACATATATTTTGCTTTTTGAATCTCAGGGCCCCTTTTGAGCTGTGTGGCTCTTAGAATGTTAATAGAGAAGTAGCAACATGAAACCGAAAATAAATGCTTTTAACAAACAGGGAAAGTCTATATTTCACCAAGGAAAGTGTGGTTTAAAATAAAACAGACTCCTGCAACGTCTAAATCCTGCATATTTTCTGCAGAGCATGCCACAGCTATTGACATGCTGTTGGTTTTAAATGTCCCAGGATGCATGAATTATTACTGTCATTTGACATTTTATATTCCTAGTTCCATAGCCTATAGCAACACTTACCGTCAGCTGTGGTAGACTATACCAGACCTCTGGCAATGCCTCTTATTGATCAAGCACTGCTCAGTGTTTGCCTGCTCAGTAATGCAAAGACATCCTAATTCTCTAAGACAGAAAACCCACAAGTTACTGCGTTTGGGATTTCTAGTCCTTTCAAGAGACTCAAGACACGAAACACAGATTACAGATACCCTCTCCCCCATTGGGAGGCACACTGAGTTATCTCACGAGCTTGAGGTACTACAAAAGAAAGCACATTGCGTGGTAAGACTAAAGAGAAAAGCTGGCTGGATACTGACGAATAGTGCCAATTTACAAACTGGTAACGAAAGGGACCTCAGGAAAGAGAGAAGTGTTCTGCTGAGAGTCAATGGACTTGCACTGCCGGGTTTATTAACTTCTTTAAAAAGGACCTATACAAAGTAATACAGTGACCCCAGTAGCAGAAAAACTATGTCAAAGGTGTTGGTGCTTATGATTCGAATGAAATTTGCCCAGCGCTTACTTAGGTGAAATTCCCCCGAGGCAGCAAGACCCTGAGTTCACGTAAATAATAAAATAGAAATTGCAGATCACAGGGCAGCAGAAGATATCACGACTGTCCATGAAAAGACCCAGTGCAGCAGTGGCTGGTTTCTGGGCCTAGCAAACACACCCCCCAACACGCTCTTGAGTCAAAGGAAAGCTGACCTACCCTTGGCATGGGAAAGGTCCTGTCAGGCACTGCAGCTCACCACAGCAGCATATCAACCTCAGCTCCTGCCTCGAGGAGCTGGTTTATCACCTTCCCCCTTCTCCTAATCCATGGTCTTCCCCTCCCTTTGGTACCACCTCTGATCTCTCCTCCTTCCAGGGAGCAGCCGTGGCCCCAGCGTGGCTGCCCAGCACAGCCCTCTGCATTGAACGGGTCGGCAGGGAACAGAGGCTGTGCAGACCTGCTGCCCAAGGGGCTCCTCAGTGAGTCACCCAGGTGGGAGCATGATGGCCAAGCCCTGACAGTGGTACTCTCCATGTCTGCACAACCTTCCTGCCCAGCAAGGGCCCTGTACAGGGGCAGCCAGGAGCCAGCTCTGACTCACACCTGGGACCTCTGTCAAAGTTGTGACGAAGCCAAGGCGAGGGACATGCTTAGCTTGGCCAGCCTGAACCACCAGAGAGTTGTGCAAGACCAGCTTGGCTTTTGCCAAGACTCACAGCTGCCCTTCCTCAGGGTCTAGCTCCTGGGGGAGCATCCTGGCACTGTATCCTGCACTCTACACAGGTCACGGCTCACCCTCAGGGCACAAGTGCCCACATACTCCCAGGGCTAGTTGCTCAGGGACTGAAACACTCTAGTAACAGCCCATCCGCGTTGCCTGGATAAGGATCAGCTTTGACGTGGTGCTTGTGTGGTGAGCGTCCGTCCCAGCATCCAGCAGTGCCCTAATCCCAGCTGGTACTGACTCCTCACGTGGGGAGAGGGCCTGAGGGCCTTCCCTGGATGTGGGGATCCACCGCACCCAACTCTCAGGCTGATGCAGAGCTTGAATCTGACCCCTGCAGCCCAACCCCATCAGATTGTGGCTTTGCTTCTCACTTTGGCTGCAGAGACAGTGGCTGCAGCACCCTCCTGGCCTGCTCTGCTGGTCTTCAGGAAAGGACTTTTCTCGCAGCTATTGCTTTTCGTCCCACAGCTTTGAGCACAAGAGTAAGCCTGAAGCATGGCAATGGAGTTTCCTGCTTGCATTGCACCTTTCTGTTCACTCTCCTCCACTGTCTGATCCTCCTGCTTCCCTTGCCTGTCCCACCAGGGTTACTCCCACACAAGGAGCCCCCAGCATCTTTGTTTTCTGGTTCCATCTCTTGGAAAGCATCATTGGGTCATGAACCATTTCTCCAAACACTGACTGCATCTGCTGCCTTAGCACAATGACGGAGTTGCTTATACAGTCCAAACTTGCTACAATGAAAAGCCACACTTTTTCAATTTATCCAGTGAGTTTTTATGATCACTTGAAATACAGCAGCACAGCTCTGCACCCGTAACATCTTCAGAGCCACTTAACAGCACAGCCAGAGAGCACGATTCCAGTTGAGCTCAGCTGAACACAGAAGGTGACTTCTGGCGCTGGAGCACTTCATCACTGGGGTAAGACGGGCTGGTGAGGCAGGCAGCATTTGACTTGCAAAGCCTCTTTCTTTGACATCCTAAGAGGGCAGCATGGCTGCATGCGAGTTAAACCCTTGCCAGCAAACAAAAACGTTTTGCTTTGCCAAAACGTTACAATGGTGATTTTGTTCCTGTCTTTTGAAGGGATGAGATTTAATTGACAGATCCTGTCAGCTCCTCAGTCAGCTTGAAGAGAGCTGGGTAATGACAAAGACCATTGGCATTCACGCAGTCCCACCTCCTTGAATGCATAGTTCCTCTTCGGTTGACTTCTCCCAGGGAGAAACCAGTTTTCTGTCTCACCCCTGGAAATGATGGAAGGTGCAAACTCCAAGCTAAATGCTGCTCTTCTCTGCTTCACGAGGCTCAGCCCGCTGGCCTCACATTCCTGTGGTCAAATCTGGCAGAGCAAACATCTGGAACATGCAAACAAACCCCCAAATTCAGACACCTGGTCATAACAAGGACAGGGAGGGTGTTTCTGCTGCAGTTCATCATCACTGGGGTGGGAAGAGTCGCATTCCAAGCAGGACATTCAGAGAGACTGCTACAGGCACTGGTGGGACAGGGCACTCTCAGAAGTGGCACAGACTGCAGGGCCAAAAGCAGCCTTTGGTGCTTCATGACAGTGCAATATGCACGTAGGTATTTAGGTTTAGAAATATATACACACGCATGCTCAACTACACATCATACGTATGTGTGGGTGTACGTAGCGGCACACGTGATGGTAGTCCTACATTTTCGGTGCATTTTTCAGTGCATCACGTGCATCTGTGCAAAAAGATCACAACTCCTGCAGATAATTTATCAGCTGAAATGGGAATTTTACAGCCGTCCAAATCCCTACTTTTGAACCTCTCCGTGTTTTTTTGCAATTTGGGAAGAGTCTAATTTTGACTTACTGACATCAGTGCACTTTAGTCAGTGAGAAGGGCTATCTCCCACCATGGTTTCCTCTGAACCCTCATACGAAGAAACAGAATTATTCCATTTATGCAAACACCAGATGCAGCGGTTTTCATAAAATCAAATGCCTTTAAATAAAATACTTCATATAATTTGATTTATTTCTAGTCTTGCTTCTAAGATTAAAAATATCTACTGTCTTCCCATGATCAATAATCCAATTTTTAAGGGGCTGTTACTTTCATTATAAACATATAAAGGCAATCCAAGCTACTAAAACCCTGTATACAGACACATTGTAAAAACCAAACTACTTTTTACCCAGCAGGCAAAAAAAGAGACATAAACAGGTCTGAATTGTTGCAGGCATAAATATTTTAGACAGACTAGAAAAACCTTTGGGAATTTGAGACCATAATTAAGCCCCTTAGCAGACCATTCAGTAAACCACAGCCTGAAGGACCCTGTGGTGGGTCCCAGTTGAGTGAGACATTGAAAGGGTGTAAAAGGCAGCACACCCACTTCACCCAGGGGCTGTTCACCTGTTACTATAAACAGGCCACAAAGTCAAGAATGGCTTCATGGGTGTGCCACAAGCATTCCCTGCTCCTGCGTGCAACGTGGGGTGCTTCAGCCGACAGAAGAAAACAGAGAAGACACGTTTCTCCTTTGTCTGCAGCCAGCTGGTCTTTCTTCCTCTCTGTTTCCACCTCTTTCTGCCCACCTCCTTCATCCCTCATCCAAGCTCTGTAAGTTTCCTATTATTCCAGACTTTAAATCAATTTGCGTTACACTATTACTGTTGTAGATGCTCTTTCTGTCTTCCTATTGCTCAGTGGGAAGTAGACTTAGTGGTGCCACCCTAACTAATGAAAGTTTATTTAAGAACAGCTCAAACCCATTAAAAATTAGTAGCTTGATCCCACAGACTTGTTCTCAATCCTTCAACCTCCAGCCTGGATTGATCACTGTGGTGTCCAAGAAAGTGCTCTTGGCAGACCCCACACTGTCTCAGATGCATCTTTACATACATTAGTTGCATTAAATAAATCATTATCACTGCACCAAACTACCTTCTGGCCTCATCACACGTTAAAATTTCAGTACCTGCTTGGGACTACTCTGCACTACATCTGCTGATATCTGTGACAGTGCCATCCACAGAGTCACCCCAAGCCAGACACTGCAGTCAGGCTCACGCAGTACCTTGGAAGCACAACAGTATTTTTAACATCCCAGAAACAGTTACTGCATCATCTCTCTTTATGGCTTTCCTGGAATATGCTTTTTATTCTTTGGTTTGTACAAAGCACTGTGTCTAGGACCTTAACCCTGCCTGCTCAGATCCGATGGGTTGTTCCTGCCCAGTGAGGAATGCATGGACTTCCTCTTAAACGTGATTTGAAAATTGCATTGATGATGAGGAAAGCAAAGCACAATTTGTGATCAGAGCATTTATCAGCTCTCTGCTCTTTGTGCGAGGGTAGACAATGTTTCTGATTACCAGAGGACAAGTGTACTGCTCTCTCCAAAACACAAAACAAAGATTAACAGAAGATATGCTCTTAACTCTTGCCAGCCTAAGTCTAGAATTCATTCTCAACAGGTTGGAAATGCCAAGCCAAACTCTTTCGAATCTTATCTTAACCTAGCTTTCTATGAAGGCTGAATCTCACTGACAGGTCTGCTTTTACTATCAGTAGTAGGGCAAAACTCCTCAGGTTGCTCTTTCACAAGGACGCTATGAGTTTACTCCGTATTGAAGTTTATTAGGCTTTGGCTTTTTGTAAGGCAGCAGCAAGTAATCGCATGGAACACGTGTTTTCACTGTCCCCATCTGTAATTGTAAGAGGGTACAACGAGAGCAGAGGTAGTGCATAAACACCTTACAAAAATAATCTTTGGACTTTGATAAGGATGCATTGATTTCAGCCATCTGGTTATCACCGAATCTTTATGTAAAAGCACTGAATGTATATTTTATTTTAAACACTTAGCTCCTCTAAATCACAATCACTGATTTTTTTTTTCTTTTGACAGTAGCAAGAAACATCAGCTAGCTCTCCTCTTAGGAAAAGAAAAAATATATAAAAAGAGGACCTACAGCCCAGTGTGTGGCCAGATAGGACATTACTTCATCTTTTGTCACAGTTTGGTAAACAGTAAGCCTGCTGAGATTTAGCTGGGAACTGGTGCTTACTCATGTTCCTTGTAGACCTCGGGCAGCTGAACGTGGATGAACATCAGACAGTGCCTGTGACCAGCAGCAGCTCATTAGGGCAGCCATGGGGCACATGAGCCCCCCCCCACGCTCTCCTACTTTTCATTCCCTTGTCTCCTTTTGCTTCTCTTTTCTTTCGGCATTTCCCCCCATTTCTTCTCTTTGTCTGCTATTTTCAGTCATTCCTCTCTGCTCTGTTCCTCCTCTATCTTTTCCCTTTGCTCAAGTGTTCTGTCACTCTCCTCCGCTCCCTTCAGGAGAGGAGAAGGGAGTACTGCTGTAATTTGGTGCTGATTTCTTACCTAGCCTGGGATAAGCAGCAAAAAAACTATGGAAACAACAGCTATTTTGTTTGAAAAATGTCACAGGTCCTTTAGGACCCTGATTCAATCCCTCCAAAAAAATAAATCAATTGCAATTTTTAATAGGCATCGGATCACAACTCAAGGTACCACTCCTTAAAGGCAATAATGAGTCAGCTCATTCCAGAAGTTGCCGCATATGGAAAACATTTTGCCAGTTATTCATGAACAATTCTACAAAATTAATCACAACCATTATTTAGTGAGCTCTATCACATCAACTTTGCCATTATTCAATCCCCTTGTTTTTACATACCTATTCAAACCCTGAAAGTAAAGACTTCTATTTACTTAAGCACATCTTTCTAAACATCTTTAAATTGCAGTAAACTCTTGGTTTTCTGCCTTAAGTCTCACAAAGGACAAGACAGTAAGAGCTAACAAGAGTTCTCACAAGAGCATCAGAGAGACTATAACGCTACTATCACATTTTTAATATGAGATAGGGTTCTGCACCTCAGATTTAATGCACACAGAATAGTTGCAAGTACAATGGCATTTGGATAACAACATTCAGAAGCATGAAACTACAAGTGTACTGACAGATTTTTCTGTGCTTCCTTATAGCACAGAAGCTGCTGCTCTTTGTCCCCCACATCCCTTGTGCCAGAAGCAGCCCAATACTAATAAATCTCGAACACACTTTTGAGATTCATAGCAAGGGCTGCAACACTCGGGTGGAATTTATAAACACGTCTTAAAATTGTTTCTGCGTCATGCTAGAGCACAGACACAGAAGGAAAGGTCTCTTTGCCCTGTTACTGGGCATCATAAGTGAAAATAACTTCCTCCCTCTGCCTAGGATGTGATCCCTGATACGTGCAGTTCTAGCTGGACATGAGGGGGGCAGATTCCCAGCTCTTGCTGGAGCAGCCCTGGGCAGAACTGCATGTCCCTTGTGACCAGTAGAGATGGGGCAGCCCTGCAATGCCTTCTTCTACCTCACTTGGGGAACCAAAGATCTTTTTAGGACACTTGCTGTAAGTATTTATGAGTATTTATGTAAGGTAGCAGCAGGGCTTTAAAATCTGGCAGTGCCTAGACTTCACAGGCCTCAAATCTGCTACACAATTAAGATTTGGGGTTAGATTTCTTTTTAGGCATTTACATAACCTCAGAAAGTGCTTTGCTCAGAGCTGTCAGTCAAAGAAGTTCCAGCATAATTTCTAAAACATTAGGGAGTTTCACACCCAATGTACAGCAATCTGTTTGGATCTGAAAACTAGAACATGCTGTAGTAAACAGGTTTTTTCCTGATCTCATTTCATGTAATTGGGCAGGAAAACTGAAGTATCAGAGGCTTGAATCCTGCCTGGAAGAACAGCGCTGGGAAGGGAGGGTGCTGCATGGGTTACGGTACTGGATTGTGACTCCTCAGTTCATCGGACCCATTCCCTCTACCTTTCGTCACCCACTTGGTAATCTGGTGTCCCCAGCTTCTCACTGAGCAGCAAGTTAACCCGGAGAACTGCAGGGATTTATTTAATGCAACAAAAGCTTTTGTCTTGTGAATATCAGGCTTAAATCATTGTATGGATACATCCTCTGGAAATCATACTCAGACTTCCAGAGCTTTAGAGTAGCTATTTGGAATCCATCAGTAGAAAGATTGGAAGTTCCTAAAGAGAGAGGTCCTTAGCTGCAGTTTCTGTAACCAAGACTCCTCTCTCTTATG
>VZTA01026264.1:70419-86009 GCA_013398855.1 Mohoua ochrocephala
ATATTTATGTAACAATCAGTGTGGTGGGGGTGGGGGGGGGGGGGGGGGGTGGAAATCACTAAACTTTCAAGATGCTATCAGTATAAATAATATTAGTATAAATATTTCCCACAGAAAATCATTTACTGGCTTCCTCAGTTTCCTTCCATGGAAGCCCTCCTACACCACACCGTGCTTTATGCATATGCAAGAGAAAGTCCAAGGTGAAAAGGCCGGGGCCCTGCTGATGCCATGCTGCCCCATCCTTCGGGCCGGGCAGGGAGGAGCCGTGCTGCCCCGGGAGCTCGGCACAGCCTCCCGGCAAGGCCGGCCGCTGCCGTGCTGCTCACGGGCGGCCTCCCTGCCCACCCAGGCCAGGCCCCGGCACAAACCTCCCTCCCCAGCACCGAGTGCTGGAGCACCGGCTGTCCCCACGCACTCCGTGTGCCTCCGGGCAGAGCCGCACTGAGGCAGAGCGGTGCCGACACTCAGCACCACACGCTGAGATGAGGAGCAGCGGCATGGGACAAACCCAGGGGGCCATGGCCTCGGCCTTTGAGCACGTGGTTATTTTTCTGGGGGATTAGGTTGTATCTGCTCGTTACAATAACCCACCACCCTGACCACTGAAGTTCCCTGGGCTCCCAAATGTCCTGGCCCCAGGTGACCCCACCTGGCCCTCTGTGAACCGCTTCCATCCACCACACACACCTTGTGTTCAGCAGCTCCTTGCATCCATCAACCTTTAGCAACATGCATAGAGCTGTTGTCCTGCCAAGACCTTTTTCCTTCCATAGGAGACCCATTTTTTCCCCCTTTTCCCCTTCAGCTTAAAGAAATAAAAAGAAATAAAGGAAAATAAGGGGATTGTGAAATTACAGATTTATCACCTGCACATTTATGTGGGGGAAAACATTCTCACCCAGCACCACTCAGACTTCCACGCTGTTTTAAAGGTACTATGCTTGACCCTGTGGGGAGCTGATGGTACATTTCATACTGCCAGCTTACTACAGCACCTAACTCCGGGCAGTGCTGGAACACTGCAGTTTTGCCGTTCACGGGTGCCTGCACATACATGTGCACACGCTGACTGTAAAACACAGCTGTATTCTTAAAACAAACATGTTCAAATTGCATCGTATTAACGGAGTATCTTTTGGCTTGAAGAAAGAGTCACCTATTTTATATCCCTTATCAATCATGATATCTAAATTTGGAGCATCCAGGTAGCATACTCACTGATTTCTCAGTCAGCTCCTGTATTTTCATTTGGACGGTATTTTTCAACCCCAACACCGAGTGGAGGAGCAAGTCATGATCCGACATGTTAAAAACAAGAGCAATTGCTCATGTACCCTGTGCAGCAGAGCTGCCACCCCACTGGGGACAACCTGACAGCCTGCAGCCCTTGTGCAGGCAAGGGAGCACAATTGCATGTCCCTAACACTGTCACACCAGTCTCACTATATGGGGACAGGCTTTTCTGCATGGACAACATTTGGGGTTTTTTGTTGTAAAAGAAGAGAAATGGCTAAAATACCAATCTTCCTAAAAGCTGTCAATAATAATAAGAATAATAAGTCAAATAAATCAGCATGTTTTGGTTTTCTATATAAGGGTATGTTGAACTATCAAAGGGTGATAGTTCTCTCTCTTCCAAAGAGAGACAGGTGATGACCCTTCCCATAGCTCAGCTTAGATAGGGGTATTCATATCCTAATACTAAAGCATACGTATGTATGCTTTAATGTCCTTTTTGAAATGCTGCAGTTGAGGCTCCAATTGGGGTGGCCCAACCCTCAGCGCAGTTTCAGCCAATGCACATGTAACACCACAAATTCAGCAGGGCTGCCCTGTATTTAGACTGCTTTAAGAAACTTTGGTTCCCATTTTTCATGCTGTCCTGTCTTTCCCCCACTTGCACCTTTGCACAGGGAGCAAACAGAGCAGCACAGGCTGTAGTGTGCTCCCATACTTAATTCCCTGAGAACAAAGCAAAGATGCAAGAGCCTGGAGCAAGGATCTGTCCTGAAAGAGGCTGGTATGGAATTTGTCACCAGACACAGGAAGCTGCAGAATTTTTTTTTTACCCTGCAGGAGCCCTGAATCAAAATATCTAGAAAAAGTGCAATTTAGTAAAAAATAAATCATCCATTTCATCATTGTTTTCATCTCCTGAATCTTTGCAATAGCTTTAGCATTTTGGAAAGAGCTTCTCTGAGAGACAAAGAGGTTTCGTCCTGGGGAGCCACTGCCCAGCAAGGGCAGACCCCCTTCTGTCACCCCCAGGCAGCAGATCCATGCCACCCCACGTCCTGGCTTCCCCTGACCCTGCGTCCAGGGGACCTGCTACAAAACACTTCATCAGCTCACACAGGCATCGGCATCCACCTGAGCCCAGACATCCAAGAAGCACCAGGAGCAGCAGACATTGCAATGTTTAAATGTGCTAACAAACAACACAGTGCATGGCAGCAATGTTCCAGCTGAAAGGTAAAACTCACGGCTGAAGCAGGCTGTAGGGTGGCGGCTCTGTGCACATTGCAGACTCCGTCCTGCTGAGAGGGGACTCGGCAGCTGCCTGTGCCTCTCCTGTGGGGGTCAGCTCGGACCTGCCCGTGGCAGAAGAGATGCCACACAGCCTGGCCACCCCCCTGCCACCAAGGCAAGCCACAGCTGCCCCTGCCTTCACTGGCTGCATTATTTCCAGCCATTAAAGCATTGCTCTGCAGGCACGGATTTTCATGTCAGAATCTAGGAGCTACAGAATAACCCTACAAACCAAATTATATGGCTGAGACCCTCTTTCCCCACCAGGGCAGAAACAATTTTGATCCCGTTTGTCCTCTAGCAGTCTTTTCCTACAGGTGAGTGACCCACAGTGCTTCACCACAATTAACCATGGCCATGGCTTTTAGTAGCAATTTGTTTTCAATTACCTCCTTCAGGCAAACCTGAATGATTACTGCCAGTTTTTTCACATTTCTTTCTGCTGCCAAGTCCGTATCAAAGTGTTCAAAGTGCATCAACTGTTGGTCCCGCAATATTCCAAAGAAAGCATCGGTTGTCCACGGTGAAAACTGGGGTAGCCCAAACCCTGTGTTGCTTTGCCTGGCACAGATCCACGGGCACGGAGAGAGATTTCTCCCCAGTGAGAAGTGCAGGTCTGAGTGCCACAGGGCCACCCTGGTGTCAGCTCTGCTAAGGCCAGGGGAAGTGCACACCTACTAACAAAATCACTGTTGCCTGGGGCTGCAGTGCCAGCAGGCGAGCGGCAGCAGCTCCTGTCCCAGCCGAGCCCTCTGAGGTGCTGACTGCTCCCAGTGCAAACGGTGCTCACACACACTTGGGCACATGCTGCCCTCCATCCCTGCAGCATCTCCACCACTCTAAGGTAGCAGGGACCAGACTCAAGCTGATCCTAACTTCTTCCAATGTAGGGAAATGAAGAAAGGAAACTGCAGCACACTGTGGATCCTAATTGCATTTGCTCTGCAGGCTCTGAAATGTCAGTCAAACAAATACGCCATTGCCTTTACTGCTCTGCAGTTGCCATTTACTATTTTACTGGGAAATTGTCCAGGAAAGGGATACTACCTAGAAGGGACCATTATGCTAGCACTGGAAACCAGCAATATTTCTGAACAACCCCATGGGCCCATTATCTGTTCCTACACTGCGGAAAGACAAGAAGAGCCAGAGCGAGCCAATTTGTGTTTGTGGTAGCAATTGCAGCAGTAGAGGGGATGGAGACAGCCCAGGACCCAGCGGGCACATCTGAACCGGTGCACGCTCTGGAGCTGTGACAATTCACACCAGAGAAGAGCGTGATTCAGTGAAGAAGAAAAAAAAAAACAAATCTTAAAATGAGCTCTTTTATGAGCCTGAGTTTCATTATGCAACTTTATCAGGGTTTGTGAGGACTGGAGTAAACAATATGAAGACCCAGAACATGCCCACTCTCCAGCTCTATCAGTCCACAGACCCAGTAATTTCCAGGACATGCAGAGACCATGGGGTAGATGGGTTTGCTGAAGTGATGAAGCCCCTTTTCCTGGGAACAGCCCCATTAAAACCATCTCTTTTTCTCTGGCAATGCCTCTTGCCCTCCAGAGAGCTCAATTCCTGCTATAGGCAGCTCCTTGATACTTAACTACCACTCTGCTAGACGTGGAGTGATTGAGATATTTAATATGCAAAATCATTCTGAATCACCTCATTTTACCAGTACTTTATTTCTCCTCCAAGTCAAAAAAGCATAACAAAGGCTACTCAGCCCACTTCAGCTTACTGTAATTCCCCGCCCGCTCCCCACAAAGAAACACAGATTTACCTGGACTAGATCCCATTGACTTCTAAGCAAAGCTTAATCTGTCTGTCCTTCCATCTCTTCAGGTAGTCCATCCCAGAGGGCAGTTTCAGACCTACTTAAAGATTCAACCTCTGTGGGCAGGGTGAGCAGGGGCTGTGCCCAGCACAGGTGAGGAGGAAACCATCCACTGCCAAAAGAGGCAGCTCCCACCTCCCTGGAAATCAGCTTAGTCAGGAAAGCCTGTGCCCCTCACACCAGCACCTGTGAAGGCTCACTGTTTGTGGAAGGTTCAGCAACCATTTCATTTCTGACATTTTTGGGGTTTCAACACGTTGTCTCTGGCACTGAAAGCACAAGTGGATCAATGCTCGGCTAAGCTCTTGTGTCAGGGCAGCCTGTCCCTGGTACTGGGGCAGCACTAACAAGGCCACGCAGTGTCCTGCGAGCAGGGGACAGGGACGGGGTCACCACCAGCAGTGCTGTGGCTGCTGTCTGGCACCAGGGATGGCTGTTCTGCTGTGGTCTGCGAGCTGCGTTCTCTGCCTCGCAGGGATGTACACCATGAGCATTCCATCCCTACCTGATTCTCTGCATACTTTTTTGGCTCTAGGTATATTTTCTGCAGACATACAAGCTGAATGAATACTATTTTTTTTTCATTTTAAACAAAACAACTGCCATCTTTTATCACCCCTTTGTCTCTCAGATTGGATTTCTTAAATTCACATGGGGTTATGCATTTTCATAAACCACATTGGCTGCAGTAAGCTGTGTTTGAATCATCATTTAGAGAAGTGAAGATTTAATTTCATGGTGGAATTAAGGTTGACATTTCCTTTTTATTTATACTACACCAAGGATTAATAAGGTTACTATAACCTTAATCTTTGATAGCTCAACAATAGAATACTCCGGGATTACCGCAAAAGCTGGATTTTAACTCTTTTAATCCCATTATTGTTGATAACCTTATCAACACTGTGCTCCACCACAGAGGTGGAGTGGAAGGATCTCAGACTCTGAAATTCCTTACCATGGAGCAGCACTCATAGTTTAAACAGAAGAGCCAGAGACAGTTGCTTGGTTGATGCCTGCAGTGAGGTTCACAGTTTGCAGTAGGGCTGCAATGCTGCTTTTAAGCGCCTTGACAGAGATCTTTGCCAAGAAAAACATTGGTCCAGTGGCATATGTTGATGGAGCAATGCAAGGTTGCTCTAATTCCCTTACTTTGTTTTTCCCTCCTCCCATGCGACAACTACTCCAAGAATCAGACTGCCAGTCTGGCAAGTTGAGATCCAGAAACTTACTGCTAATTACCATGTTTACAATTCCCAACCTGTCTGTTGGTGCCAACAATCAAACTGCATCCTCTTGAGTGCACCAAAAGACACTTGCTGGCAGTAGTTTCCTAAGGTTCCAGGCTGGCTACATTAATTACTGTTAACTTAATTTTTGCGTATTGAAAAGCAGCTTTAATTAGCGATTCCATGGATCAAAATCATCCTTTCATGAGTTTCAAGGAATAGCAGCTCGACTTATAGACTACTTACCAACCTACGAGTCTTTTATTTGGAAACACAAGCGGTAATAAATTTATATGTGGCCTGATAAATAAAGTAGGCAGAGGTATAATAAAAATTACACCAGGAAACGAAAGGTTATGCCTTCCCTTTGAAGTAAAAGAAGCAGCTCTAAAAAGGCACGTTGGATATATTTTATCATCCTCAGTAAACATTTGACTGCACAGAATAAACCACATTCTGACAGTGTATCACTGAATCAAAGTATTTAATAAATTAAAAGAAAAAGCATGTGTTTTATGAACTCGGGGAAAGAGAGCCCAAACTCAAATAGCTGCAGGGCAGAGCCTGAGCCGAGAGGACCCCATTTGTGCCCTGTGAGTCCTAGCCTAGTAGTCTGACTACTCAGCTGGGATCCTCTCTTGTTAAGCACATGCTTCAACCCTGCTGGAGTCAGCAGAGCACACAGGGCTGAGCAGTACCTGGGAACAGGCTGCCCACGAAAGGCCTGTGCCCAGAGCCGTGCCTGCAGAGCCCACCCAATGCCCACAGCTCCCCCCTCACAGCAGTACATTTCTAACCTGGATTGTCCATGGCAATGGGATTCGATCTGCGTGATGGTGGCTTTAAAACGTTGGTCACTTGCTGAGAACCGCACTACACTGGCTCTCTGAAGATGTTTTACTCTGTTCTCTGGCTGGCGTGGAGCTAGAAGACGGAGAGCAGAGCTAACCTGAGCTCTGCCCCAATGCAACTTGGTGCTCCTGGGGTGGACGGGCTGCTGGCCGCAGCACAAGGCTGCTCTAGGTCAGTGCTGCCAGGCACTCTGGCAGCATGTGGATGCTGGTGCAGCCAATGCCTGTCTGTGCCGAGGCTGCAATCAGTCTCATCTCCTAGGGGCAGTTCGGTGTGTCGCAACCATCTGAACATGGACAGTTTTAAGAGGACCCTGCATTCAGACTAGAGCAGCACCACGCCCGTATCTGCTTATAATAACACTGGCTGTGTAAAGATAGGCCTAGGGGTCTGATTTTAGGCCCCTGTTTCCAAAAACTTGGTCCAACTGGTGCCGTAACAGGCCAGAGCAAGACCGTCTTTTCTGCCCTGCAGCAGATTCTCCACCATCTTACCAAAACCCAAGACACCAACCAACTTCCCTGCTGTTCTGGCAGTGTTTCACAGGCTGCCAGCCACTGCCAGGCTCCTGCTCTTGCACCACAGTCCTACTCTGTGAGATTGCAGTGGGCTACTAAGGAAAAGATAACCCAGGGCAAGACTCAGGTGTATGGAAAGCAGTGTAGGGTAGGGGAAATAGAGCCAAAGCAGGGAGTAAGCCAAGGAGACAGACATTAAAATCAACAGGCATTTTAACTTACAGGGGAAGAAGGGAAGGAAAATGAATCAGTGCTCCCAGAGGAGGCAGACTGAATCTACTCTGATCCTAAAGCAAGAGAGTGGAAACAAGCATTTAAGAGCAGTTCATTTATACAAGGCGTACTGAATATGCCGAGCAAACTACCAAAGGAGGCAATAAACCTGCATCTTGGAGAATGGTCTAAAAGGAGTTAGATTGGCACTTTAGAGCAAAGAGATATTTGAGGCTGCAAAGGCAAGCAGCAGTACACGGAGACACGTGGACATAGCTCACGTGGCCCACGCTATTGACGTGTTTTCCCTCCCCAACCCAGCCTGCTCAGCTTGATTACTTGCATCTTGTATAACTTACATAGTCTAAAGAGAGTCGGCCAATTTCCACTCAATTTATAATTTAGCAAGCAGAGGAGCTTGATTCTTCTAATTTACATAAAACATACATAAAACTGAAAACAAAATAGCTTTAGAGCATATGGGCAAAGTACACAAGAGCCACAGAGGAAAGCAGGAGTGAAGAAGGATATGGAGCAAAAGCACTGTCTGGATTGTGCTTTGCTAAGGGCTTCTTAGTACCTTATTCACGATAAATATCTCACAGACAAACAAGTTTTCATCATCAGAGACACGTGTTGGTGGACAATCGGCACACAAACCTACCTAACCAATGCCATAACGCTGGACCGGGCTTTTTTACTGCATCTTTCTTTTTCTAGGTAAAGAAATATTGTTGAAAACCTTCTGCAACGATATGACAAGACAGCACCAGCGTGTATCAAGGTAGAACTGCATTCCTCCCGTTCCCTCTCGGAAAGCTCCTTTTCTCAGGAAGAAAGGCAGGGAGCTCTCACGCTGTGGGTAAACCCAAGTCAGCATTCAGCTTCCCGGGAAGCAGCAACGGGGCTGCGGTCTTGTGACCGTTTCTCCTGCATTCCTCCTCCATGACTGCTGGGTTCTGGCAGAGCCAGCGAAGGCATTCTCTGAGAGGAGACACCACCTGCCAAGTGTGGAAGCTGGTATTCCTCCCGTGGCATGGTAGGCTCCAAATCGTGCCTCTCTTCCCCATTTGCCTGAGGAGTCATCCTGGGTACTAACAATAGACTCCATGGAGGCTGGTGGAGCTCAGGCTGCCTCACCAACTTCTGTCTGAATTCAGTCATTTCCAGTTGAGCAATGTATAAATAGATGCTGCCTCATTATTGATGTATATTGTGCAAAGGGTTTAGCCGGGGATGAAGCTTGCCTGCTTTCCTTTTATGGATAAAAAGCGGGATCCCAGAGCCTTTATGTGAGATCTCTGCACATGTCAATCAAACCACACCAGGAGGAAGAGTCTGTGCTCTTAGGTCCACGTTAAATGGCAGCCACGCGACCACAAGAAAAGTCCATGGGAACAAAATGCAGCTTTGCACATGTGTGCATGTGTGTACAGGCACATTTACAAATATACACAACAAAACCAAATGAAAAAAGAATTCTAATGGTTGAAGCCTAATTTTTCTATTCCTTTTCAAATCCCAAGACCAGGCTGTAGTCTGGGCTACTCTGACACAAATCTCATTTGACATCGTTATAAACCACCGATTTGCACTAATGGAAGAGTTAGCCTCTGATTTAGGAAGCAGACCTTAGCGGCTGGCCCAAGCCTGAGCCTCTCAGCCCTGCAGTCTGGCTGTAGCACATTGATACTTGCCAGCTAAATTTGATCATGAACTCCAGTGAAGGCGAGCTATCGATATTTTAGAAAGCCATTCCTCACACTTCTGAGCAGCAAACGGCCCATCACTAAGAAGGCCAGACCCTTGTCAGCATGAGCTGACTTATATGAAATGAAACACTGACCTCACTGCTAGCTCCAGAGTTAATCTCAGAAGAGAGATTTTATTAGAGAAAGCAGAGCTATTGTTCCGAGCCTCTCTACGGGGCACGTACTTAAGTTTTGCATCCAAGAAACGTGGAATACTTAAAATAGAGTTGCATTTGGTAAAAAATAAAACCTGAAAACTCCAGCTAGGTATTGTGTGTGTGGATTTCTTTATTTGATTTGTTTTCCTTGCATTTCTCATCATGCCCATACAGCATCCTTTCCCTCGCTGGAGTTTTTCACCCCTCTGTACCAGGGAGGCCGGAGCAGAGTGAGCAGCACCGCCTCACTGCAGCTCCAGCAAAAGAAAATTAAACATGTCTATGTTCATCTCTAACCAAGGGTCTGGACTGGCCCTGCCTTCTTTGCTGGTAAGAATTTACACAGACAGAAATGACAAGCATCTAAACAAGAAGAGCCTTCCTAGAGCAGGCCTTGCAGATCCGGTTTTCATCAAGGGGCTCTGAACAACTGAAGGCAAATGGATTTACGTTATCGCACGTGCGACAGACACATGATGGGACGGCCACATGATGTCATAACACAACAAAGGACAATGAGCAGTCAAAAAGAAAAGGATTGTACTGAAACCTTGAAAGTAATTATGTTATCGTGTTCTGCATAACTCGGACCCTGGCAAACACGCAGGGAAAAAGGCCTTTTTCTTAAAAATGGAAAAATCACCACCTCTTAAACTGAGATCTGAGAAAGTTTCCACTGCTCTCCTCTATAGTTCAAGACCTTCAGAAAAAGAAATTAGGAAATTAAATGATCCTGACATTTCTAAAATAAAACACATTGAGAAAGGAAATCCCTTCCATCCCCTCAAATCTTCTGCATGTGTTGTAAACAGGAAGGGGGACAGCAAGGCAGTGGAGGAAAGCAGGGGAACAAGAGACAGTTTTTACCATAGTGGTAATTTTTAACAACCAGAGCATCAAGACTGTAATAACTGTTGCTCCAGTAAAACAGCAAGCAATAAACTGTGTAACAGAAAAATGTTTCATGGCAACTTGGTGAAGAGGTAATACGAAATGCGTTTTCTTGGAGTAACCAGGTAAGTTATCTCCTGAAGAATGATTGTTAAAGGAAGAGTTTCCAGATGGTGGGAAGCATTAGTGCATCAAGCCTCCCTGCTCTTACTATATGCCATCTAAATTAAAGAAATAAAATAAATCCTTAATAATGCAGTAATTAGTGATGCCTTTTTATTTGAATTTTTATCAGCGTCTTGTTAGGAGAATGTGAATACTTGCACAGCTATTACTATCAGATAATCTAAAAGTAGTCATATGAAATCTACATTATCTATGTAAATGCCTCTGTAAGATGCAGTGAGATAGTTCTTTTTTTGGTAACAGGCTGCACAATTGCATGCTGTACTGTTCTGGTTCAGAATGTTCCTCTTTCTCCAATTGGAGAAGACCAGTCCCATGTTGATCACTTTATCTATGATTTCCAGTGATTTAAAAGATTGGTTTGACCTGTGATCATTAATAAACTTTGTGGTGATGTCCTGATTTAGTAAGGGAACTGCTAATATTCCAAACAAGCATATGAATCAGCAATTGTTAATATTAAAGTCAGCTATATTTTTCCAACATTTCATGCCTCATGCAATAATGTGAAACGGGTGTACACTGCGTGCAACTCAGATGAGCTGATACAGAACAACATGGTGGTGACAATTGACCCCCAAAGCAGATAAAAGATCTACTTAATCTGAAATACTCTTGAGTAGTTCGGAAAGTGTAAGTCACCTCTTGTGGGCCTAGCTCTTTCTTTCCGGTGGTATAAAATGTTGAGAAATTATCGGAGCCGTTTCAGCTCCATGGAGCTGTGTTGCAGAAGTCAGAGGCAAGGAGGCCTCCCCAGATGGCTCTCCAGCCCTCGTGGGGTGACTACTGCCTGCTGTGTCTTGGCCAAGTTAATTTTACATCTCCCAGGCAAGGGCTTTCCTGCCTGGAGATTGCTCTGTTGCTTTATATCATCCCCACTGGCTAGAGAGGTCTTGGGTTCACTGAAAGGAAATGTTTCTTGATAGCCATGCTGCATTTCCCCCGCACATAGTCTCTAGGTCTGTTTGCACACGCCAGGCTACGCTGCTTTCCCGCAGACAGGGGAAATTCTGAACCCCCTGAAATCAATGGAAAATTCCCACTGGTTTCTGCAGGAGAATGATTTCAAAAGCAGGATACTCATTTCATTTATCTCTATGGGCATTATTATGTAATTTTGGCTAGGTATGTATATTCATATATATATATAAAAACCGCCTTTCAGCTATATATTCAGGGCTCTTATTTTTCCCATCAATCAACCCCCTCTAGTTTCTGGAACATTTCACCTAATTTTTTGTTGGCTGCTTATAACTAAATACTGTTTTTCCAGGAAGAAAACTACCAAACGTGCGTGATGTTCCAGCCCTGGTTTCAACGTTTCTGGTGCATACTTCCAGCGCCACACTGCGATATCTCCTCGCCTACAGTCCCTGGTGCCTCACCTCTCCTCTGCCCTCTGACTCTGAAAAGCTGGGCCACATCTACCTTCTACCATCACCTCCTGGACTCTTCTCTTTACCTTCCTCAGGATCCTCTCTGTCCTTTGAAGTCAGACTCTTTCCATCACCTCTATGAATTCTGGCTTGTTTTTTCACTTTTAGACTACTTATTTTTGGCCTGTCATTTAAATTTCTTTTGAGTCATTGTTATTATCGAGCCAACATTTATAAATAGCTCTATGCATTGCAGGTATGTGATAATCAAGTCCTTTGATTTTTGAGCAATTCGGTTACTAAATGATAGCGATAAAAAGCATGTAATCATCATGGGCGTTAGCCCAGGAAATGTTTCTACCGTTAAAGCTTTCAGGAGGTAGATGATGATTCTGGTAAAAATGTATGGCTCTTAATAATGACTGTTATGATTTACCTTTACAACACTAAATGGTGAGGTGTCACAACAGCTATGGGTAATACCTGGGGGCGATACTTTTCAGAAAAATAGTAATCTATTAGAAGGAAGAGAAGAAAAAGCCTTTTGTGTACGTAAAGACATTATTTATTTTAAAAAATGCATAAAAATCCAGTTGTGTACATTACTGCTAGTGTGATGTAAAAAGGCAGAGAAAAAGGCTAGCTAGCTATTCTTACAGCTGCAAAGTATGTGTAGAGCTGTGTGGATGTATAGATATCACTGTTTTCAGTTTCCTCAAGAAAACCCTATGAACACTAGAAGCCACCTAAATTAACGCGAAAGACAATAACTTGTTACGGGAAGAAAACCTATACTCCCCTCAAAATCATATGTAGTCTTAAAAGCAGAAAGCAAGCAGAACTGAGCCCAAGGAAAAACATCTGCATCGCTGTACATATCTACATGCAACACTACGGGCATTTATTTTAGGCAAATTTGCAGCAGCAAGAGGAACACAGGTCATAAATACGCACTGCAACAGCACGGCCCCTGCTGAGGTGAGTGGGTGTTGTGCCTCTGTCAGGTCTGGGAGAATGGGCTTTTCTACTATGCTCTAGCCTCTCTTCAGAGAGGGGTGCATGTGTGTGTGTGTGTGTATTTGTATTTATTCCATTCGAGGATACATACATGTATAAGGGTTTTAAATATTTCTGGAAAGAGCACCTGAAATCCAATGGCAGTCCCTATCACTTAATTTAAGGTACCGCTAAGCAGAGAAATGCTTCACGTTATGGGCAGACCCAGGCAGGGCTGTGACCCTGCCTGCACAGGACAGTAGGGACCAAAACTACTCTTGGTTCTCCCTCTCCCGCCACGGGGCATGATTTGCCCATTGTGCTGGGGGCCCCAGCAGGGTGGGGGACAGCCGGTATCACAGTGTCACCTGCACTGCACCAGGGCCGCTGCCACGCCAGTGTCTGCTCTGCCATCGATGCCTGTGCTGCTCTGAGGGCCCTGGCGTGACAAAGACTTACCTATGGCAGCAGCCTTCAAGGCTACTCCAGTGGAGAAAATTACCCAGAGATATAAATCTTCATAGGATTATGGCCTTTAAAGACAAGGCTAAGTTCAAGTAATTATTTCTGGGCTAATTTTTTTATTTAATTTTCTATCAGGATGCAGATTACAAAAACCATTTTAAAACAGAAATTTAGCATTCTGAATTAATTAAATATGCCCTCACCAAAATAGCTGTTAATGCACAGTTGGTGCTGCCACAAGCCTCATTCTAAAATGTCCTAGGAAATGCTCATACTGGTACAATTACACCCCCTTATTTATAAAGTCATTCCTTATTATGTTCCACTATAAACTTTTAGTGCAATTTTTGCCGTTAATGAAATATCATTAGACTACCAGAGGCAGGGAGGGTTTAGAGTTATTTTTTTAGCACACAGGATTCACAATTTCTAAAGCAAAAAAAAGTGGGTAGTGTAGCATTGTAAAAAATCCCGTTCACTAGGGGTCTAATCTTTCCCACGGGGAAATCAATTGGGACTTTGCTACTGCAAAGGATAGTAGGATTTGGCCCTAAATATTTTGGATTTAACATGAGCAAGCTTGCTTTCCTGAGCAGTCCTGGGGAAGCTGCGCGCATTCCCAGGATCAGACCCACAGTATGAATAGTCACTGCTTAGAGGTCTGTTGTTCAGAAAGGACCACTTCTGTTCTTCGATATACGTGTGTGACAGACCCCTGGAACTGCTAAGGAATGGGGGGAGTCCCTCTGAGATCGTGCTATTGGGAAACGTCTTTCCAAGAGTCCTTATTCTATGGAGCATTCACACAATATGCTAGGATCGTTTTGGTGAGCATACCCAGTATTTCTCCGATCAGATCTTACACTTTCACTCTTTTAAGCCACATAGCATAGCAATTCCCAAAAGATTTTAGGGAAGAGAAATCTACAATCATCAAAATGTTAATTTTGACAATGACAAAGAGCACATGCATTAAAAATGCATCAGCCCTGTCATTAAGGCATTATTCAGCAAAACCATCTCATCGTGCTTTACAGAAAGCAACTAGAAGGAACCAAGTATAAAGAACCATTTGCTAAGCCTGTATTTATGGGTACCAGTCCAATGCATACTACACAAGGTACTCAACCAAGCAAAGAGCAAACAAATCCACGTCCTTTATGTGATGAAATGGGAACTCCTAATAATACTCTAAGTCATGACTCAAGGGAAAATGTCAACTAAAAGCTCTGACCAGAGGAAGGTTTGTAATACAAACCTGGATGTTTAAAATAGTGTTTCCATCGCTGTTCCTGCAGCACTTGTGAATGTGGCTGTGTTATGGCGCTGAACTGACTGTGATTTAGCAGCTGATCATGTCTTTTTAAAGCATAATTTAACATTATTTCTGAGGCTGTTGAACATACTAAACTACAAGAAAAAAAAAATCTGCTTTCAAGTGGTATTAGAGAAACACAAGGATCAGAGTGCTAGCATCAAAGATGTGTCTAAAGAATAACAGATCCACACGTCTGTGTTACAACGAGCACTCCACTCACTACTAAAGGCAACGGACTAAGATTCCTTTGGCAGTTGCTGGAAATTATTAAGTAGAACACAGACAGCCTTTCAGTCTCTAAGCAAGAGACAGAGAGAAAGACATTCTCCATCATCCCACCTCGCGCTCTCAATGATCACCTCACGTCTGGCTCGTCCACATTAAAAATCGTTCCTAGCCCCATCATAGCTGAGGCTGGGGAAGGATCCATTCAAAAAGGCTGTCTTATCACAGGACTCCTGATCTTGCTTTAAAATGGCTTCTGATCTAATTCACTTAAGGCTGAAATCTGGTTTCACAATTGTGACTACGTGGCAACGAGACCTGGGATCATATGGGCATGTGGAGAGGTCTTGAATGGCAAAACACAGGGATGATCACACCCTGCTCCTTTTCTCTGCCAGGCTTGTGGGCAGAGGAGCAGGGGAAAAAAGACTGGAACTACGAATGCTATGCCTGGATTTTCCTAAGCACAACACCTGAAAGACTGATCAGGCTTTTACCCAAAGCCCATGCCCTGATGCTGAGATTGTCAAAAGGGACAGATGCACCTCTTCTACGTTAAAGCAATGGGGCATGTCTTGGCCAGTTATCGGAATAAACACTCCCTTAGCTGTGCCTCCCACCTATCCAGCTGCAAGTAACATTTGGGGAGTCCTGAGCTCTTGGAAAGGGCACAAATAAGCCACCACCTGAGCTGCAGAGGGGAAAAATCCCCTCAGCTCTGGCCCTGAACATGTGTCTCAACCTGGGGCCTCAGATGCTGACAAGCTCTGCTGGGCTGGAGCTGGTGTGAAGGTGGATTCTTAATCCTGCCCTCACCAGGTTGCAGGGTGAGGGTAAGAGAGCAAGAGGGACATCGCTCCCATTGAAAGCTACCGGCCTCAAGCTGCTCCCCAGGAGCGGCCCCGCTGGATGGCCGAACCCCTCGGCAGCCGGGGAAGACGGGCTTCCCCGGGCGCCGGGCGCTCTGCGGCCGTGCGGGGTGTCCCCGGCCTCGCTAGCACGGGGTGCTCGGCACCTCCCCGCCCGCGGGCATCCCCAGCCCC
>VZTA01026264.1:93336-108529 GCA_013398855.1 Mohoua ochrocephala
GAGGGTGTGGGCACAGGCAAGGCGGGGAAAGGAGGCGAGCTGGGTCACCCACCCCTTCCAGCGGCAGGGCGAGGGGAATGCGGGGCTGCGCCAGCATCTGCACTCTCCTGTTCTAGCAGCAGGAGCGGTCGCCTGCCCTCGGGAATGAAGGCACTGAAGACACCGCCAGCTGGCTCTCGGCAGGGTGTCCCCTCCGGAGGGCTGCGCGGTGGGGGTAGGGTCCAGGCTCTGGACAGAGGCTTCAGCCGTTCTAGAAGAACGCTGTGTGTGCTGCCCTGCCACCTGCTCCTGCTTGCACCCACCCCGCTCTCCCATCCTCAGCAGCCAGCACGAGGAGTTCCTCGTTCAATGTTACTTTGACCTGTTCCAGGTCTGCTCCCGTATTGGCTCTTGAGAGCAGGGAAGGATTACCTGGAAATGTTGAATAACACCTCGAGTGCGAGGCTGGTGAGGTAATCAGGGAATTGAAGAGACTCTGAAGAGAGGAGCCTAAAAAACAAAATACACGTGATGGAATTTGAGATAGAAGTAGCCAGTCACAATGTTTTCCAGAACATCACCTGATGTTACATCTTGGTGATGTCCTGGCTATTACCTGGGGACACTGGACTTGCCTGGACTGATAGTCTGGTTCTCTGGTTGTCTCAGGCATGATACCCAGTTCACAAACTGGTTGAGATCCATTTAGAAGCCCTTACTTTCTCTGGCCCTACTACTCCCCTTGGAAAACTGTTCCAGAATCTCATAACTTGGCTTAAGATTTCCAGGCTATGTTTATTAGGGGCCCGTTTATATCCATTTGTTCAGATGCCAATTTTGTCCTTGAACTTAATTAGTTCTGATATTTACTCCCCTCACAGTGTACTAATACTCCTTCTCATCCTTTCTTTTGTTTAAATCAAGCTTTTCGGTCTTGTCTCATAAGATAGAATCTTCATTTCCCTGATTATACCCATATCCTAGCAACTTACAAAAACTGGGTCATGACCAACACCCAGAAATTACGGTTTTCAAAAGGGTTCATTATTCTATCCATTTTCAGTTTGACCAAGACACAAGTAGGGAGAATGATTAGCATAAGGTCAGACAAACCACAATTCTCCTGACTTCAAGTTCTTTTGTAATCTATCAGGGACATGAGTTCTGAAAGGCTTGTGGTTTATAACTTGGCATTACATCAATGCACATTTATATACCTATATATCATTTTCTGGAGGGGAAGAATGGCCTTGTAGTTAAGAGGGTACATTAGAAATCTGGAGACGTGGCTTTGAATGCCAGGTCTGCCACAGGCAACAGAGGTATCTTTGGCTAGTCCTTTAGTCTTTTGCCACATTTCACCACTTTTAAAATGGGGTCAGCAATCTCCCTCTTCTTGCTTTTTTTTTTTTTCTTTCCCATATACTCACTTGCATTGTACGGTCTTAGACCAAGCACCTCCTTTCTGGGTACTCCTGGTGCCTGGCACTCTGAAGTTCAAGTGTGTCTGTGACTCTTAACCTGCAGTTAAAAATAGACCATACTCTTACAAAGTCTACTTTAAGGGTCAATCATAAAAGCTCTTAGTCAGTAACCATGCTAGGAACTGGAATTCCTGAGATCTTCAGCCCGTTGATTACATTAAAAACATCTTCTGTCATTAAACTAAGCCCAGGGACCAGCAGTAAAACCAGAGACATTTAACTGCAAATATGCATCCTGGCTTCTGGTTTTCAAGTCTTTGCCTGGTTGAAAATCAAGTCAAACCTTTATACTATTATTAGTAGTAGTACTAGTAGTAGTAGTATTAATTTAAACATGGGTGCAATTTAACACATTTTCTTCACCGTTTTTCAATTCAGAAGGCAATTTTTGATCAGCTAATACTGCACAGAAACAGAACTAGCCCTGGAAGACCCAACAGCCCCATAGCTGGAGTGGTTCTGGTAATAACAAATGCTATCATTGTTCTTCCCCAGCAATCCAAGTGCGGAAGGTTGAGACCAAACACAGAAACAGAGAGCACTCTCTTGAGCTGAGGTGAAGCAATGATATTTATGGGAGTAATTATCACAGAGAAAAACTGGAAAAATATGATTACAGCAAATTGTAACTCGCTCAGATATGTTCTTCGTTGTTAGAAATAGCTCAGCTGAGACCAAACCAATATGAACAACAGACTGGGAGTGTCAGACACTGATTCTCTAGAGGCTGATACCATCAGACCCTCTGAGCAGAACATGATCCAGCTTTAGCATATTAGAGAGATTGGTGTCAGCAGCCTGCATCTCTTCCCAGCCATTCTACTCACTTCAAAACAACCTAACAAAATGTGAGCTGCTGGGCTCCCCACTGGAAAAGCTGACCTGGAGATGCTGTCCCTAAAGACCACTGGCAAGAGAGGCAGCTGTCTCTCGGAGCTGGACGGTTCCCCTCCGCGGCAGCTGTGGCCCGTGAGTGCTGCTGAGCAGCCGGCAGAAGACACTCAGGTTTCAGGGTGCGGCCGTGTAGGCGAGTAGGGTGACACGGCCACGCACAACACCCACCACTGAGCTGGTCCTGCCTTCCCATTTGATCCCTGTCTGGGCTTCAGCTGCACTGTTTGACAAATACTTGAAACCTTTGGAGAGCTTCTGCCGTGGGCGCAGCCATGGACTCACCTCAGAGTGTGGGGAGCGAGGAGCACCCTGGTTGGAGGATGGGTTCTGCTGAAGGAACCACAACTGCCCAAAACCTGTAACGGGGTGTTGAGGCTCAAAGACCTCAGAGGCAATGAACTATAAGCTCTGCAAGCTTGGAGGCTTGTGTTGAAGGAGAGGATATAGCTAATTAAAGGAACCTTCAGAAGTTGTTACTGCTCTGCAGCATTTCTGTGTGCCCTGTATGCAGAAGGGTCTGAACACGGCTTGTGCAGACAGGTTTTGTGCCTTCATATTCACGTGAAGCCCTGGCTTAATGCAAGTCATTCGCACCATGGTAAATGTCTTGCCAAGTCAATTATATTTGGGGAGAGATTTTCACCACACTTTCATGGCTGAGTATTTTACATTCCATGTCATATCTTGCAAATGATGTTTAGAAATTTTTAGAAGCAATTACCAATATTGTGTAAAAACAAAAATATCACCTAACAAAGTAGTCAACTGTTTTCATTTAAATGTACCTAGCTCGTGGATCAGATGCATCAAAGAAGTTCTTCAGGTGTCTTGAGGGCTCTGTAGGTGTTATTGCTGCTCTCGGTCTGTGAGAAGAATTATAAATGCTATTTACCTTTTAATTAAAAAAATACCTTGCAAATTAAAGACATGCTCTTGCACATCAAAATTTAGTTAGCATCCATTTTTATTGTGCAGACTATGGCTCTCTAACAGCCTATTGAGTCCACAGCCATCTGAACACACATTGCTGCTCCCCTTTTCCCGTACATTTTGGGCATCATGTGTTAGATTTTGTCACATCCGAGGGGAAAAAATTTTGTAACTGACTGCTAATACTTAAACAGATCTCCTGCTTAATATTCTTTTTGCTTATAAACCCCTCAAAATATATTGGTGTGTCCTGACAAAGGCAGAGGAGCAGTTTTGGACACTTGTGTGACATACATCTTACTATCTTACGTAGAAAATTTGACAGTGAATGACAGAACACCTTAGAGGGATCTAAGAAGATGATAAAGGCAACAGCTTTCACATGAATACAGAGTCTAGTTCCTAACACTTACAAGCTTTTTTTACATGCATCCTTGTAATTTGACATTTATAATTTACTGTAGTGCTGGATCTCTGTCATTTTCTCACCATCAGGTTCTCTATACGTGGATGTACATGTCCTTTCTAATTAGTATATCTATTTGAACATTTAATCTCATCTCTCAACCTTATTATGCAGTTGCATATTGATCTGTTATGTATCAACAAATGCTTTTGGTATAACATATACAGTTCTGTGTTGCTCCTCTCTCTGAGCAGGCGCCTGTTTCTTCTCTTTTCCTGGTTGTAAACCCATTTTGTGAAAAAAAAAGCACATTAATTCACAATGGATTTAATAACAGGTAAAATTAAACATCCTGCAGAGAAATATTAACCCTTGAGATTATATGTGTGTGTGTGTGTGTGTGTGTGTATATATATATATACACACACACACACAGAGTGAATCTTTTATTGTGCATAACATCTTCCTCACAGGGAACACCTAAGACCTTTTCTGAGGCATTGATGCCTTTGCAACACTGATAAACCTTAGACCTCTTTTATCCTTGGAGAAGCAGTACAGAAATATTGCAGAACTTGCTCAAGGTAAGCAAAGAAAACAGTGAGACAGCTGCAGACAGAGCAAGCCCCGAGGTCTCAGCACCTGACCTGAAGCCCACTGGAAAACACAATCAATATGAAAATCAGGTTGCATCTGCAGGCCCCAGTTCCAGGACTGACCTTTCACTGCTCGCTCATCATTTTGCATTAGCAACTTGGGTGGTGCCATGCCACCGCCTGATATTCCTGTTTATTAGTTAACTTAGTTGAGATTTAATTCAATTGAAATGAAAGCTTTACAGTTTCATGTTAAAACAGGCAATGAAGGACACACCTCTTATTAACAGTCATATTGATACTGAAGTCAAATAAAGGATTTATTATGATGTTTTAAATACTATGGCTTTGTATTTGAAATAGGGGATATTCAAGTGGTTGTACTGCTTAAAGCACAGAATTTAAACTTCCCTTCTGGTATTTAAAAAGATATCCTAGGGAAGAATTCAAAGCAAACTTTTTACAGCTTTCAGCTGGTCAGGAAAAAATGTATTGTATACAAATACTGCAAACCATTTAAAATGCTCTTAATGTAACTTGTGGTTTTGACAGATAATAGGTTTACATTGAAAAGAAAACAAAAGCCAGCAGCAGATCAGAAGAACTCGCCCATACAGTTTAGAAGAGTATACAATGGGGATAAGGACTATTTTAAAGAAAAGAGAGCATGCACATGGATGTCAGTCTATTGTTCGTACTGTTCAGGGGAAGAGCTGGGAGTGTTACAAGCAAGCAGCTCCGTCCTGACAGCCTCAGACTGGGGACACAGGGCAGGGATCCTGCACTGCCTCCTCTAAAGGTTTCCCATTTAGTCAGGCAGTATTTTCAATGGGGAAGAAAATCTGCTCAGGACTCTACTTTCACAAATATTGATCTTTACTTCTGCTGATGTATAAAGCAGATGTAAGCAGCACAAGAGAGATTTTGTTTATGTACTTTTTTTTTCCTCGGGTCTAATTATCGATCTGCAAAGTTCCACCTAGTTTTCACAAGTTTAATTCAAGCAATGGAAGAAAATAAGTTTGGTTTTGCAGCTCTTTAGGCTGAGCATCTTTTTCAAATGACCCTGATGGTGCTGGTTGGGGGTTTACCTCTTTACATGGCTTTAAATGTCTTCTAAAATACAGTCCTAGTAGCACCTATTAAAAAAATTATTCTTATGAAGAGGTGCCCTGGAAAATATAAATAGCATCAAACAGCATCTAAATGTTCCTAAATACAAAATGGAAAGCAAGTGATTAATTTATTCATTTTAAATTTAGAAGAAAATATATGCATCATATTTTATATTTATACTCTCACTGTGCTTATATACATATATATATATGTTAGTCTTTAAGAACCACATTAGAAATCCTTTCTCTACTTTAATATCTGACTTGGGAAAAATTCCTATTCAGTCAGTGAAGATTTTCAGTAAGCAGAAAATGATTAAGGATTTTAGAATACATTGCCTGGGTCAGAAGTGTCTTTGGAAACAAGACAAGTCTGTGAATTTTTAGGATTTTTTCCACAGCGGCTGAATATGAATTGGAGGGCTTCCAAATCCAAGAAGAACAATGCATTGCCACAGCCTTACTCACAGAAAGCCATGGAACAGACCCAAAGAAACAGCCAGAAACACTATAACTTCATTGCAAAAGTTTGTGTAGCTTAAAAAGTAGGGTAAAAAGTTTTTTCATGAGTGTGAAATACAGTTTTTCTTTGAAGATAATCTGTTTTTTGATTAAGAGTTCTCTCGGTCCCAAGTCCCTGTTTTGCTGACTTTTTCGCTTGGTGAGGCTTCCTATTGCCATTTCTGAGATCCGGGAGCACGATTCTCCACTTCCAGCATCCTTAAACGCAGAGTTCTTCCAGCATTTTGTAAGCCTAAAAATCAGGCCACGCAACAAAATTACCTCTCGCGTTCTGCTGCATGGCAGAGAATCTGTGCTTTGCCCTGAGGCAGGTGGGCTGCCCCCCGGGGATCAAACAGCCAGGCTTCTCAGAGCCCATGTCTTAGCTTAGGTCTGCAGTAAAATGAAGTGCACTTTGTACTTGTGAGCATTTACATACAGTATACGAGAAGTGCTGCAAGAGAAAGTTCAGTAGTGTGAGCCTATGTATCATTCTCTTTGATATATCTCTCCTATTTTCTGATCCTATTACTTCAGATCAGCTCTAAGTCTCATATCTAAACAGTCAGTCCAAAGGGAAAGTGCCTATTTACAGGCTGGATTAAGAGCTTTAACAAAAGGCAAGGCAGAAAGCCATTCATTTACTATATAAGAAAAAGAATGTCTTTGTATTTTATCACTTGCCAGCATCTTCCAAATCTTTTCCTTTGTGTTGCTGCCCCTCCAAACAGAAAGTAGAATGGGAAGTTCTCTTTTTACAGAATGGATCAAGTAAAGGAAAAAAAGCATATTGTGCAACTTTCCCTTTTTGCCTCTAATGGGTTTAGTTTTGCTTCACCCCTCAGGGCTCCTTGCAAGCATATGTATTCAGCTGAAACCCCACACTTCTGCCTTGTTAGACCTGTTCCCAAGACGTTTTCTTAAGAAGTAGGCATTTGGAAGAGAACGAGAATGGAAGATGAGGGAAGTGCTGGAACGAGGGAAGACTGAGTTCCCCAGCCAAGCCAAGGACCAGTCCCGATCCAGAGCACAGGCAAAGGGAAGAGGTGCCCCAGGCGCTGGTGGAGGGGACGGGCAGGGGACAGAGCACAGCATGGCACAGCAAGAGCTGCAGAGAGAGAAAACGAAGCAGGTTCGGTCCCAAAGGGTCACTAACACAACTCATGGAGTGAGTGTGGAGAGGAGCAGGGAGCCTCTTCTCTCAGGCAGCCACTACACAGCAGATCCTGCTCAAACAAGCACTGCAAGTCCCCAGAGATTTAGCAAGAGAGGGGTGAAAAAGGATCGCTCCGTCTTGGATTATTTATCTTGGGGGACAAGCTAAGATAGAAAACAATTAAGGGTTAGTTGAGGCTAATCAAAACTTCCCATTTTTGAGATATCTAAATGTTTGCTTTAATTTCTTTTTCAATCTGTTTGCTATAGCACTTTTTGAAACAAAATCCATAACTTCCAAATGGCTGAGTGGAACACTTGTAATTATTCATGAAGAAAAACCTCAATTTTTTTAAAATAAAGAAGAATCAAACTTTCTTCTACAAAACTTGTGCTAAAACAGTAGTCAGTAGTAAGTAAGGATGAAATAAAAAAAAAAAAATCCCAATGATACACCTGAAGGCAGGCAGAACAGAGTGGAGTCAGAAGCAAAGTATTACTTTGTGAATTTTACTCAGGCTAATACTCCCAGTCTGGCTCAGATTTGCAAGGTTTGGCCCAGGTGAGCTTATAAACTCTAAATTCTCTTTAACTTTTACTCCTTGCAACTTGCTCCAAGCCAGCCTGCAGTTTGGTGAGCTACACCAGAGGCTCCACCCTGCAGCCCCAGCTCTCTGGGCATTGGGGCCCTTTGCCAGCACAGCCCTGGCAGGCCCTGCAACCCCCCATTTTCTGTACATACTCCTGTATCTCCTTACAGCTCCAATTCGTGGCTCCACTCCTCAACCCCAGCACCTTTCTTCAACTTCTGGTAAAACTCCTCCGCTCCAAACTCCACCCTGGCCGGCAGAGTCAGGCAAAGTAATTCCCCAGCCTAATGGCCTCTCCGGTGTGAGCATTAACCCAAATCACCTGCCTGAGCCACCCAGGGTGAAGGATCCCTCATTACCTCTGCTCTGGGAGATGGATAACGCCATCCTGACAGCTCAGGGTGGGTTTCATCTCTACAGACACTTTCGTGATAAAACAATTAATCATGTCAACCAGCATTTTTCATTAGAACATCAGTGTGGGCAGCGTATTTTTAATAGCATTCATTTCTCATCGGTGCCTGTTTGGTTCATCTTACCTACATTCTCACAATTAACTGAATTACCAATTTCAGAGACTGAAGGGAATTTCTTCCATGTTTTTCCATTTTTCCTCAATTCATCACAACATTGGCAGGGATTCTTCAGGCATTTTGTTCTTATCTGTAATATGACACTTCAGCAAACTTTATTTAAGAGAATCCTTACCCTAGCATGTGGATACCGGCCTTGTTGCCACCTAATCTCTTTTAATGGCTCGTTACTGTTGTGGCATTCGATCTCTTGCTCTTTATCTCTTTATCTCATTAGCTGTAAGGCTCTGAGATGTGTTGGAAGGCCCGTGGTATGAGTGGTGTACAGCACATATTCAGTAGAAAAACACACTTGACTGCAGGAGGGAACTGGCTTTGATGGCCCAACTGGTCTCTTCCCAAGTGAACCTCCCAAGGACCTCTCCCATCTTCCAGCAGAGCTGATGCAACACCTCTGGTTTATTCCAGTAGGAGCTACACCGATCCAGGATTAAAGCACATCCTTCCTCCTGCTTTTCTCCATTCAAGCAGGAAGAGGCACATGACCAACATGAGCTCCTTCTCCAGAAACAATAAGGGAAATCCTTCATTTTATTGTACTTTTCCCCTCAAGGCACGTAGCTTCTCTTTTGCCTTTCTTAAGTCGCTCGCCTTTTTGCAAAACAAGAGGATTCATCACAGCTTTTAAGTGGTCATAGGCACGGCAATACAAGGTGGTGCATTCCATGTTAAATCAACATTAGAGTGAGGGATGAATACAATCTACCCAACAAATACTTTATCGTGAAAATTATTAAAATTCATAGCTTAGAGGTGTGAATGCTTCTTTAAGAAAGGTACTTATGTTATCCCCAAAATAGCACCAGTATCATGTGATGTTCCAGTTGCTATGGTTACCACAAATTTGTTATTTAATAGCAAAGAAAATAGATGCACAAAACATGCTAATTATAACTGGTACAAATTTTTCTAAATGTTTTATATGAATATGCATGCATGTTTTATGCATAAGGAATAGGAATGCCCTTTTTCAAATAATTCTTCAAGTTTTTAGAAGCATTTCAGTAACAGGCAGGGAAGTATATTGTGTGGTTCTCAGCAGCGAAGGAAAAGGACACTGAAAAATTGAAGATGGGCACTTTGTCTAAAACCATGCAGCTTTCTATTCAAATAGCAGAAGAATCCTGAAAATGCGAGAGGTTTAAATTTGTTGAACCTTGTACTTTCCCGACCGAATTTGCTTTGTTTCTTCTTCTCTTGGCAATGTTGAAATTGCAAGGAGATTGAAATGCCTGAGAAACAGTTGCAGGACCATTTGAAGAGAAGTTACATTTTATGAAATGATAATGTTAATATAACCCTGATACAGAAACCAAAGTGCTCCAGTCAGTGCCAGAATCAATATTGCTCGATACAACTACAGCCTCCCTCTGCCTGGAGCTCCCGGGCTCCCACCTGTGTGCAGCGGTGCGCTGGCTCCACAGGCCGGTCCCTGCTGCTCCTGCTGGTGCTGGCTCACAGCAGGATGCACCTCAGCGTGCCCCACTGCTGCAGGCTGCTGCTGCAGGCTCCTGCTGCAGGACCCGGGGGAGCCTCCGTGGGCTGGGAGCTCAGGTGGCACTTGGCAGAAGCACAGCCTGTGAGCACAGCATGGGGAGATGCTGCGGTGGACTTGTGTGTATTGCAAGGAGAAATACATGGGGCTGGCTCTTGTGCAGAGGAGAGATGGAAGGGCTATGTATGCAAACAGATTTCGTATAATTCCCCTTTTCTTTCTGTCCTCCACCAGATGCTCCGGGAGATAAGTCTGGGGGACACAATGCATACAGTCCTTTAAATGCTGGAACTGTAAAACTTGCCAGCCTGACAGTCCTGGGGAGGAGCAAGAGAAATCTCATTCCTTTCCTTGGGCTGTCTTTGGCTACGGTGAAAAGACTCTCAAGCCTAAACTAAACAAAGATATGATTGCGAGTTGTGGGAAGAAGGTAACTGGCTCACGGCTGGTGCAGGAGAGCTGCAGGCACTCGTGCTGGCAGTGGCACCGTGCACAGAGCCAGACTCTGTCCAGGGCTCCGCTGGGTCGGTGCCTCACCGCCCAGTGCTGGGCAGCCCTGGCCATTCATCCAAATTCCCACCTCTTCCCAGAGAGAGGAGGATGGTGCACATGCCTTTGGGGCAGGAGTATCATATAGTGGACTCTGCCACACTCGGGGGTCATTGCTGAAAATGTCACCACTGTCACTTGGAATCAAGCCCTCTCCTCTCACGGAGGCTTTTATCTCTTCCCTTACGAGGATGCACCGGCCGCAGGCAGGATTAAAGTGGCGTGCATGCATTTTGCTGTCAAATGGCCATACTTAATGGCACCGATACCGAAGGCACTCACTTATGCTGCTGGTCTCTCCCTTTCACACCAGAGCACATGCTAGCTGGCTGCCGTATTTCAGATGTCGTAGAGTGTCAGTGATACTGACTGAAAAACCTTCTCTGTGGCTTGCTGTCACGCCGTGATTGATATCAGCTGTAACAAGAAAAAATGTTATGGCACTGTAATTCTGCTTGATGCAAGGTAGTCTTTGATCTTTACCATTTTGCAAAGATTATAACATACGCTTAGTTTGATAAATAATACCCTTTCACCAGAGTCACGTAAAGTGGACGAAAAATTGGCAACTAAACTTTTGAAACTTCTCTGGTGCAGGTGTTGATGTTTTCAAAGCAAAAGGTTAAGTAATAGGATAAAAGCCTCACTTGCCTGCTTATAAGCAGATGTGAATAATAAGAACTTACTAGACCAGCCCTTTTGGGCTGGTTTCCGTGCGTGCATGTGCATCATAGCAGCAGCAGGATGGCCAGCTCCTGGCAGAGGCACTGCAGCCGGGAGAGCAGTGAGGGAGCTGGGGGCTGCTGGGCCAGCTGTGACTCCCAGCCTCACACAGAAGCAGAGGGGAACATTCATTCTGGATTTGCTTTGTCTCTGCAGAGAAATTCTCACGGAGAAATTCGGAGCTGTGGGAGTGACACATGTAACAGTGCTCACTTGCTCATCTGGCTATGGAATGGACCCTCAGACAGGGATGGAGGCCCAGCTCTTCCAGCCCCCCAGGACAAACAACAGACAGCATATGACATCCCCAACCTATCTTATTCAAATTAGAGCTCTTTAGGTGAGCTGGGACTTAAGTTTCCAAGTGACTTTCTAAAGATTCTAAGAAAGAACTTAAATTGTGTTGGTCTTTTTCTGCTTTTAATTTGAATGGTTATTTGGATGCGGCAAAAATGAGCAAACCCCAGCACTATAGCCATGAGAAAGTGTTCTCATCAGGTAATCATTTATTAAAACATTTTAACCAGCTGGTATGAATATGATCGTCTCTGGAAAATGACAGGGAAATATGTGCTCCCATCTGCACTACCAAGCCAGGAAACATTCCACTGTAGGAGCTTTTTTCGTTATCATCGCACTTCCATACAAGGAATAGTGCACCTGAGCGTGACCCCTCCCTTGGTGGGGCCTTGGGGTGGGAGCAGAACCCTGAAAGGGGAGATGCAGCCCCATGCACTCCTCTGTTTTGTGGCTTTGCATTCCTCCGGACTGCTCATCTCAGACCATGACTCTCACACAGCCTGGAGGGCAGTGCAGTTTCATTTTGCCCAAAGGTGAAACAGCCTTTCACACAAACCCATTGACAGCAGAGCTCAGGTTTCTGGCAGGGGTTTGCCAGGGCTGTCTCAAGGGAATGGGCACATTGGCAAAGGGATTTAGCATCCAGTGGTACTCTGCCAAATCCACGAAAGATTTTGCATGGCAAGAACAGGGTGTAACTCCAAGGCCATGATTATTTTCCATGTAAATGTCTGTTTCAGTTTGTGCTTAAATGATTATCTGTCATTGATTTGTGTGCCTAACTACAACTGCTTCAAGCTGTTTTCAATTATTCTGTTCTCAATACGATGCGATCCCAAGGATTAGCCATACCGAGTGCCACAAACCACCTTGCAGCAACAGAGTCATAAACTGAAGAGGATAGAGAGGATTTTAATAGGAGATTAAAAGGAAGAAGTGACTCACAGGCTGAGAGAAAAGAGGGAGTGCACAGGCTTTGACTGCAGGAGAGCTGCTTTGTGATGCCTCTGAGTGCACTGAGGACCCCAGGTTAATATAATAATTCTTCTTTCCTTATCATGCAGGTCTTGGGTAATGATTTCATAATTAGGGGTGTATTTAAAAACAGGTTTTAAATGAAGCATGTGTTCTGTCTTTGCACTAAGAGGAGGTGGCTAGTTGCAGTGTAACATTGCACAGGGCTTGTTTCCTTGCCTGCTGAATTATCTTTGCAAATTTTATGCTTCTTTTTCTGTCTTTCTAATTGAAAACCTGCACCTTTGGAGAGAAACTGTATTTCTCCTTGGCAGTCCTTTCTTTCATCAGGACTGATATTTTAAGAGTAAACAATGTTCATCTACACGAAACCCTGTGTCCTCCGGAGGGGGTAACCTGAACTTTCCCAGAGGTAGCACCTAGGTGATACACAACACTGCTTGTCAACAGCTGCTCCAAGGTTTATCAGCTAGGATTGGTAACACTCCTACAGCAATCGGGATCTGAGAGTGCTCCGTGTTTCTCTTTACACATACTAGGAAAAGTCTTCATATGTTTGGGCTAAGATCTTAATTGTTGCAGAGTAATTGACTACCTGCATTCCTGCGGTAGCCATTTGTGACAGTATCCATCAACGGGGAAAATGTAACTGTTACTGAATTTCTAAGAACAGCCATTAATATTCTGACTTTCAACCAATTTAAATATTTGAGTTTTCTGAGTGCACAGTTGAGATGAATAACATGGAGAAGCACACTCAGACGGATTAAATCCTCTATGGATTCTATCAATACAGAGAGTAGAAAGAGAAGTTATTTGTCTGACATACAAATATATATATATATATATTTGTAGCAGATAAAATCAAATGTGTTATCACTATCTGCACTCTGCTATGTATATTTTAAAACATTATGAGTGGATAGGTACATACACAGCAGTAGTTTACAAGAGATAAGCATCATTAATTTCCACATAGCTATATGTTTTCATGGGCTTCTTAACCTTTTAATATTAAGTAAAATAGCAACTACAGCACTATTCTATATCCTTGAGAATATCACAGTTTTGAAACATTTCTGTTTAAAATAGAGAAAATGCCACTGCAGTAAAGATTTGGAAAATGAGGCACATGGCGTAGGGAGTTGGGGATTGGATTCCCAGCTGATCTTCAGGACGTGCTTGATCTGAACTGATCGAAGCCCCAGAGGGAGGCACAGTGCCAGCAGGAAGAGAAGCACCTGCAGAGCTTCAGGATGCTGGACCCAATGCCACCTGCCAGGCTGCCCTGGCAGAGGCTTTCTACCTCACCAGAGTTTCTGGGCATTGGGAAATCTGGTGACAATGTGGAGTGATAACTCTTCTTCTGGAGACAGCTGTCTCACCTTATATGAGAAACCACTATTTCTTTATCTAGGCCAACATTCAAAAAGCTGTCAGATCACTTTAATCTGTTGAATTTTGAGCAAATTCAAATAAAATATGCCAGTCTCCAAAGCAAAGCCAAAGTCTAAATGCCCCGGTACTGAATCTATAAGATCAATAAAAACAACAGGGCTGTCTGCAGCAGCTTTTTCAGAACACGAAGTAGTTGACTCTAAACAAAGCTTTTATATAACTAGGCTTTTCCCATGGTACACCATATCCTTGTAATCAGTCTTCAATCTCTTCTCTAACTTTCAATAATAATAAGATGCAATGAAGCTTGCCCAAATGAAGAAAAAAAAAAGGAGTATGCACAAAGGACCAAGCATCCCCATGGGGCAGTGGTGGAAAAGAGTGTGAAACAGGATGTCTGATCTGATGTTCTCCTATTGCCATATCATAGGGGGAGTGAGGGATTGTTTTCCAAAAAAGAAAGGTAACCAGCTGAATCTCAGTTATCCTGGTAAGGTTCAACATAGCATTACTTTTAAACTAAAAAGGAAAATGATCTGGATAGAAACAATTAATTGAAGGGGCATGGTAAATAGCTCAGGTACATGTTGGAACTCCACCTGCCAAAGTATTTCAGAACCCATCGAGCTATGCTCTTTGACCTTCCATGTAGCAGGATTGCATCTTTTGTGTCTCAAAGTTCTCGCTGACAGTTACCATTTAAAAGAAATCGCCTCATTTTTACACAGTCTAAAGTGTACATTGGTAAAGAAGAATTTCCTGAATGCAGATAAGTGAGCCCAGAGTTGTTTTGACATGGCTCAAAGGCTGTTACCGATGTAACAAAAGAAGATGAAGAGATTTATCTTACCTTGTGACTTGTACTTGCTTATTAAGACACGCAGCAGAAAACCCCAGAGGCAGCGAGGTGCCGGGGGGCACGATGGGCAGCAGGGGGCAAACACACCCTCATGGAAAGGGATTAGAAACACCTCTCTGAAAGGACCCGGGGGTGTGTATGTACAGTAAGTAAATCAAACCTCCAAGCACCCAGCTCACTTCTGCACTGAGAGAAAGCTGCTGATACCAAAAAGTGACTAAACACTGAAAGCGATGAGAGACAGCAAGAGGGAACAGAAGGAGACGGGACACTTTCTGCTGGTGGGGGCAGCCCCAAGCTGCTTCGGCTGCGGCTCTTGCTTATGCAAAGCTTGCAAGATGTGCATGAGGAGGCTAGTGGAAAGATGGGGAGGAGGGAGCATGTCTGTTTCCTACAGCACCTGAAGTGCACCAGTAATTACAGACACAGGGCACAGCCTGCAGCTCAGCAACCTGAAATACCACTGTGAAGAGACAGCAAAAAGGAATGGTCACTATCACTCCTCCGTGTTCTCCTCAGCAATGCCAGTGTTTTGGGCACTGCCAAGTTCTCCACAGGAAATGCCCACAGGAAGACCTGCTGCCCTGGCAGGGCTGGCTCCTGCCTCCCCCCCCCCCCCCCCCCCCCCCCCCCCCGGCCGGCGCCCCCGCC
>VZTA01026264.1:108619-122942 GCA_013398855.1 Mohoua ochrocephala
ACTGGGCCAGTGGCCGTCTGACGTGCCAGTGCACATCATCCTTAAATAACACAGCCATGGGAGTGCTTTGAATTGTCATAAAAACACCATAAATGTCTCAGACCGATGCCCAAATATATGTATTTCATGAGAATTGGGCCATTTCCTTGAGAAAACTCTTGAATTGAACAAGCAATCAATAAAGCAAAACCTTCTTTTTTTTTTTAACTGAGTGCCTTGTCATTGGAAAGCAGTAGAGAGCCCTCACCTTATCACGGAGCTTCCCTTCAGCCACAGCCCTGGGGCTGGTAGATAGCTCATGCCTGTGATATACTTTAATGGGTGTCATTCCTTTTCAATAAGCCCAAACAAAACAGTTAATAAATCCAAAGAGCTTCCTATCAGTATATCTCTAATTCTTGGCTTTCGCTTCTTCAGCAGCGCCGATCATCTCCTTGAAACTCATGGCATTCTCATAACTCTCTTTAAATAATGATCTGTGTTTCAGGCTTTGATTCAACACTGACGCGACTTTTCTGCATGTTTGGCTGCGCAGCGTCTGCCGCTGAGTCACATCTGATTTACACTTGAGATAAACGACATCATCCAGGGTAGCCTCTGACTCCGAGAGGAGCACCCACTAATCCACATTGCCAACAGGGTTTTCTATCACCATCAGTCTGGAGGATGCCAGCCCGGTTTTGGTCTCCATGGAGATTGTTATGAAATATATTAATCCATCATCTGTTGGTTCCCAAAAGGATCTTCGGGAGTTTAGCACCTCCACGGACCTCACACTCCCTGAAAGAGGCGATAGCTATGGATTTCTCGGCAGGAACAGGGAGGACTCTTGAAGAAGTGGTCACCTTTGCCATGGCTTAGGGGAAATCTCTGCGAGAAGATAGCTCTCCCATGTGTGTACAGTGAATATATCTTTCACAGTACTTTTTTTCCTTTTTTTTAGTTGGCAGCCCTTAACACTTCTCTCCTCCCACTTTCTGGTGACATTGCAAAATATCCACACTAAAGTGCATTCTGTTAGCAAAGTAAAATGGCAAAATGGTGTATTTTAGGTGGAAGTGTAAATGATATACTTGCAAGAGCTGGTCAAAACCCAGAACCTGAACAACTGTTCATGGGTAAGGCAGCTATTTCATACCCACTGTGAATGAGAGCATCGTCAGGTATCAAAATGTGCCAGAAAAGAAAGAATTTGAAAAAAAATAAACTACAACAGTGCAAACCTGAGACTTCCCAAAGAGTCTCTAGCGTCATGCTAGCAGCAGCTGTGGATTGCACTAGCTGGCTCCACAGAGACCCCCTGTAATCACCCTTTGCACAGCAGGACCACCACCAGCTGTAGCATTGGCCTGGCTGGACCTTTCCATCGTAGGAAGCTCCCAGCAATCTCCTCTCAGCTTTAAATTCACGTTTTGTTAGAGAGTTTGGTACTGAATATTGAAACTCACAGCATCTTGGGGGGGGCAGGGAAGCTTCTGACATACCTCATGTGATGAATAAGTTCCCCCAACATATTCTGAAAATTATGCAATATATAATAGCTGAACTTTCCTGTGATTTCACTTTATATTTACAATGTATTTTATTGTGCTAGATCTTATCATAAAGATGAAAAATTAATAGTTAAAATCCTATTCTCTAGATCAAAGCATCTCTTCATTGTTTGTAATGAAACACTTTGACTCTTACCTAAGTTTTCTGTTCAGACTGTCCAAGAATTCAAGTGTTTCATTATAACAGAAGTGGGAGATGCTTTGATCTAGAGAATAAGAGGCTTTAAATATTTGCTTAACAGCTATCAAAGGTAATTATTCAAATAAAAATAATAATATAAAAGTTGAGGATAATAAAACAGTAGAATATTAAATAAGTAATAAAAGGGCCTGGGTTGATAAATACCTTGCCATATTCTCACACTAATAATATTAATGAAGAATAACTGCTTATATTATCATAATGTGTATGTGTGTGTGTATGAGTATAATGGACTTCTCCCCCACGAGACCTGATTGTGGGCTGAGCCTCGAACTATTAGGCAAAACAGAAAGATGGTGCATGCTCCTAAAGCCTTACGACATAAGGCAAGAGACAGACATGGGGCACAGAAAATAAATGGTGTCGCACACAGGGGAACGTGGGATGGCAGCGAGCAACAGAGCAGGCAGCAAATGAAGAGCTCAGCACTGGTTAAGAAAAGAGGGCATGGAGACTTTCGCTGTGGAATGGGGAGGAGGATGCAAGGTGGCTGCTTGCAGGATGGTCCCCTCAAAAATGGGAGGAGCTAGGGATGCAAGTCTGGGCCCCCAGCACGAGGGCAAATGGAGCTGGCATCAGGGTTACCCCAGCTGGCAGTACTAAGCAGCTGTAGATAACTGGAACCAAACTGTGACAGGGCATGAAAATGAGGACAAATAGGTAACTTTTGGTGCAGTTCTGAAAGAGGAGAGGGAAGAGGGATGAACATAAAAAATGGGAGATTGATGGCTTAAGAAAATAGTACTAACGGTGTCATTTTAAGTGGGCACCAAAAGGCCTTATGTTGCATTTGTCGAGGCTGGATAAAAAGTATGTTGCACTAATTGAGACATAGAAGATGCTAGACAAGGGCCTCAGCCACGGGGATGGACAGGAAAGGCAACATCCTACCGATGCTAAGAAGGAGCAGTCAGTGGGATTATGCCATACCCTGGATGTGAGGACCTGAGAAAGGGTCTGAGTCAAACATGACACACAAATTATGGGCCTGAGTGACAAGCAGGGAGGTGAGGTTGTCCGCTGTGATCAAGGAGGGGACTAGCAGGGAAGACGTGAATTGGGGAAGATTAAAAGTTCTGTCTCTTCCACATTGGGCTTGAGTTGACAGACTGTCTTCTACATGAAATGACAGGGAAACAAGCCCAGAAACGAGGCTGGACAGAGAAGACAGGTCGGGAGCACACAGGTAGATCTGCAGGGACAGCAACTGATTGTGTGTTTGCAGATGAAATTACCCAGAGATGCAGAAAGGTGCGGAAAGAGAAGGCAAAGAGGACTGGGTTCTGTAAGATGAGCACATAAAATAATAACGCTAGTGACATAGCATAAAATGACATCGAAACAATAAATACACACGAATAACTTAATTCCAAAAGTGCTTTTAGTTTTTGATTTTATCTAATTTTCCCAAATATAATTTTCCAAAGGGTCATTTGAAAAATACTCATTTTTTTGAAAGAAAATGTCATCAAAATTAATGTAATTTCATGAATATGTCAATTTTGACCAAAATCTTATTTTGCAGTGGAAAAATGTTTCAACAACAAAAAACCCCAAAATTCAGAGCCGTTTGCTTTTAGCTCTAAACATAGATCCTACTACTGTCAAGTAACATCTTCCATTATCTTCCTTATGTCTCAAACCACGTTAAAAAGAGTCTAGAGATTTTGCTGATTCTGTTGTAATCAATCCTGTCACAGCTGTTATTGGATTTATCTCGGGATCTGAACACCAGCATTTTTCATTGTTGTTTTACATTTTCTTTATGACTGTACAGCTAAACAGTCAAGAGTACGAGAAAATCTAAAATATGCTAAAGTGAACAAATATATTCAACCACTATAAAATTATCTATAAAACTTTCTTGGCTCCAAATAGACATCAATGACTTAATTAGTGGACTTTAACGAAATGCAGGTCTATCCAGGTATGAATTAATTTTAAAATCATGTCAGAGTAAAGTGGGCTCATACTTACCTGGCTTCACTTGGTATAGAGGTTATTTTATTTATCAGAATAATGGCATGCAAGCATGGCAGAGCCAAGTGACGCCATGAATGAAATCAGGCAAGATTCTTACGCCGCAGAAGAACCCACCCAAACCCGAGTGTCACATGTGCCTCAGCCTTTCAGAGCCCTATATAAAACTGCTCAGCTGATGCACAGCACTGCTTATAAATCATGCATACATCTTGTAGGCTTCAATGCAGTATGGACAATAAAAGGGAATTAAGATGCTTAATGAGGTGAGATGCTGCTATAAACTGGTGTCTGTCTTTCCTTATTTCTCACATCCTTTAGGATATCATTTTCTTTCTTTTTCTTCCTATCCTTTCATCATTTCTCTGACTAACAAGTATCCCAGCTTTTCTACTAAAGGATATGATTAGTTACAGCGTTAGGCACATGCAAAAGATCCATCTTCCCATTTCAGGCAGTGTATGTGCCCTTCACAACATTACCAGCCTCGCCGTATGCGTTAGACGGGTTTGCATGGGCTATCTCTGCTACTGCTGTGTTATTTCTCCAAAGCATATGCAGCTGGTTAAAATTCCCTGACTAGAGCTGCCCTCCCTGCACGCTGGGGACAGCAGCTGATGTGCCTGGCATTGCCTGTGGCTTGCTGCCCCCTCATTGCCCGTGTGCCATTAGACAGAGTCACATATAATATCACGTCACTTGCGTCATTAATAAAAAGACAAAATAAAACTTGAATTGCCACTCTCGGATGTGGTTTACTGGAGCATTAATACATTTCTTGGGCTACTGAAGTCATTCAGCCTTTGCAGTCATGGCTCACAATGCACCCGATGTATTATTAATGTCCCAGTAAAGCACACCCTGTTGTGTCTTAATGCTGTGGCATAAGATGCCTGGAAAAGTAAACAGCTATGTAAAGCAGAGAGTGATGACTGTTAGAGAGATGAATGGGGGGACATTATGGCTTCGCTCACCGTGCCTGTGGCTCCGGCAGTCTCAGGGATGCCTCGGTAAGGTTTCACTGCATATATTCTACAGAAGGTTTTTTCCTGAGTGTTTCTAAACATCTATTATTTATAAACCGCTGCTGCTCTGCATGATGCTTCATGGGTAAGTAAGGGAAACATTTCCTGCCCTGAGGAGCTTCTGCTGGCTGCTCCGGGTGCCATGACAGAGGGCATGGGGCCAGGCAGAGGTGCAGGCAGGACAGCTGTCTGTTTGCAGCCCCCGACCCCGCTGTGCCCACCTCCCCACACGGGCCATGCCCACCCCGGCAGAGAAGAGCCTAAATGAACGGAGGCAGCAGCGTCATTCTGGGCTGCTGGCATTTCCATACTGCTTATGCAGAGTCTACATCTGAGATAAGCTGTACCTCTCTGAAACAAGTGCTCAGATAATCTGTATCCTCATGTAATTCGCTGCTATGCCTGCTGCTGCAGCTGCTGCTACACAATTTTCTCCCTCCAAAAACAGCTGTGGATCCAGCAAATTTCTTCGGTGTTGGAGGACAGAAGCAGCGGGTGGGAGGGAGGGAGCCAGGAGGCAGAGATGAAGGGGACAGCCAAGGCACTGTGCAGAGAATGGGAGGGAAGAGCAGAGAGGAAGAAGGAGCCACGGTGGGGAGTGCACTGTGTGCACTACCTGACACACATACAACCCACATGCTGCCTGAATCAAAGCATCTTTTATAAATAACCCCTGGGAAGAAGGTCTCCACAACGACAGCTGAAAAGATTCAAAGCAAAATATACACGCAAAGGCAATCCTGTACCTGAATATGAGAATTTCCTTTACTTGCTTGATGATGGGTTATAGATGTCCCCAGAATGACTCAGAGAAGCCTTTTACAGAAGTCTGGAACCTGAGAGTCAGGAATTCATGAGAAACATGGACAACCTCCACCTCTGAGGCTGCAGATTCCCAGAGCAGGAGGAAGACCACATCCCCATAGAAGCAGTGTAGGATCATGCCTTTGAGAAAAGCAAAGCCACTGAGACAGTGTTAATATTACTTCTTGCATATACGTTTTTTAAATATTAGTGATTTTGGCCCAGTTTTTGAGTTAATGTAAAGTCCCTTCATCTTCAAAAAAAAAAAAAAAAGGAAAGATGTGGGAAAGGAGTGGAAACAGATGACTGTGGTTTGGGGGTCAGACTGAGAAAGAAACAGCCAGTATGTACGTTCAGTACAGTTTGTGTATGTCACCAGGGGCTCAATGGGTGAAGCTGGGAACGTAACACAAACCTGAGTTCTGCGGCTGAAAAAAACCCATGGTTTTTTTTTTCAAATCAGATCACTCAGTTGTTGTCATTCAACTCCAGACAAAGTTTTGCTTCAAGTTTGGGGTTATTTTAATCCTTTCCATAATCTTTTCCCCTCTTTCAGTTCAGTTTGGAATTGAGAAATGCATTTCAAAGCAAAGAGTCAACAGGGTTTTTCAAATGTCAGAGTGAATTGTCTCAAGTTTTCAAAATTTCTTGCCACCTGCCACTTCCCAGATATCTTTTCCTTGGCTGAAATCGTGTTGAGTCTTGTCCTAACCTATTTTGATTTCCCCGAAAGGCTGTTTTGCGGAAAATTTACTGTTCATCACCAAAAGAATTGTCTACCTACCCCTTCCTCTCCCGTTCCTGTGGGCCGCTCAGTTCAGTCCTTCCACGCCCAACTGCCCCTGGTGCCCCTAAAGCTCCCCCCTGGCATTCCAGCACTCCTGGAACCAAAGCAAAGATTTGGACAGGAGTAAAGCCGGCGAATTTAGATGGAGGGGGCAGGCGCTATGACAGCCTGAAAAGGGAAAGGCCTGGAACACAGAGGAGTTATAAAGAAAAATACAGTAAAGATATGACCTGCTCGGTGAATAAAGTGTATGGGAAGTAGACAGTCCCCACTCTGTGCCGTAAAAAATGTTGTAAAAGAACTGGTGAACGAATGAAATGATTAAATCAATATATTCTTCTCCTATTTATAAAGCCTTTGCTTCCAGTAGTTCTTGAGTTCAATAATGTATGTGCTGTGAGAAATACAGAACAGTCAATATTAACAGCCCCCCTCCAGCTGCAGTTAAACTTATTTAAAAATAATCTCCACATTTTCATATATGAAGTAGATGTTTAAAATTGATCAGAGTTCAACCTATTTATATTAAAACAGATCCTTTTTTATCAGGTGGTTGGAGATTTTCTGACAGTTAGAGCCATGTCCTTTAGCTATCAATATGTTTGTCCTTCGATGAGTAACTGCCTTCTATGCAGACTCTGCATGCAAAAAAGACTCTTCAGTCCCTGGATATCCCCCCTTTTAACCACTTGTGAAAGAGAAACAGCTCACAGACCTTCTGCATCCTGAACTCACAGAACAAAATGGCACAGTTCATCCATGTAAAGGGTGCTGGTCAGCCCTCATCCCGACCGTTTAATGAAATATTGCTTCCAAACAGAAAGGTGCAGAGTAAGTGACATCTGTTAACCTTCGCAGTGTGTTTGTGTGCTGCCATAGCCTAATCTCTGGGAAAATCAGAAGGGTGTAATTTTTTCAAGTACCAATTTGGCAGGCCCTTACCCCCACTTAACTCCTCTCCACGCTGCCTGCCCAGGGCAAGATTTCAGCGCTGTCCAGGAAATCTCAGTCTGCTACCACAGACGATGGGCAACCAACTGCCTGCAACTTCCAAGTTGCCAGGACAAGTTGCAGAGATCACTAAACTCTCAGAGTGACAGGTGATCGATATGCTGAACAATTAGTATCAAATATACAGTAAATGATGCATAATATCATTGGTGAAAAATGTTCTATTTAGGCAGAATGTAGATTGATGTCAGAAAATGCTCTTTAGTGTGTGGAATAATCAAGTCAACCGCTTGATGGATGTACTATATAGTCTATTTACATAGCTTGGATTCAATACACTTACATGACATTTGCATCAGAAACATATCTATAGTCAACCAATGGGAAAGAATACATGATTTTAGCAACATGCTTATACATTAATAATATTACTTGGCAATCTGATGTTTCAAGACCCAGGGTGAATTACTTATTAAAAACCCATATACAGCTATCTGTCTTTATCTTTCTTTCTGTGTGAGCCATAATGGCCTTGATTGTTTTCAAAATTACATTTGGCCAGGATATGACTGTTACATGAAACCTCTTAAACCAATATCATTTCCCTCACTGATAAAATACATTATACTGCTGGGTGCATTGAGCCAAACCATTAACGAAGGAAGCTTAACCTAACCTTTGTGCTTCTGACCAGCCGTTCAAGCAAACTAACATTTCAGAAATTGTTTAAAAAGTGGAATTGACATGATTATAAATTTTTATATTAAGTTCACTCGTTTCTTGGAGCTTCTCCTATCACCCTCACTTTTAATGGTTTGAATTTTGCAGGAGACTTAGTTACTTGGGAAGATACAAGGAAACGTACTCCATTTAACATTGTTTAGAAACGCAGGCACAAGATAAATTAGCTAGATAAGGTCAAATTAAGCAAGGTCCATTTTAAAACTTGAATTCAGGATGCATGAGAAGAAGGAAATACATGCATTCAGTACAAATTGAGAAAAAAAAAAGTGATGGAAGTCGTGGAAAAACCTGAAGTCAAATTCTTCATAGTAATTGAGGTGCAATTTTAATAAAGCATCTCAATCCAGGCCTGGTTCTAAGAAGAAGTACAGCTCCCCAGACCTGCAGGCTAAGACAACAGAGCTCGTCTGATAGGAAGCAAGTGATGTAATGTCAGTGAGAAACGCTACTCTCTCAAGGAGCTAACGAAGCCATTTTCTGAAGTCAATACTCAACTAGATCCCAGTGCTTCTTCCTCTCTCCTCAGCTGTCCATCATGAGATCTCCTTGCAGCAGAGAGAGGAGACCGACTATCATTTTCATGCTCAACAAGAAGAACCACAGAACACGAGTAAAGGAAGGGCAAGACTCACCTGTAAATACAAACAACACATAGCTTCTGCATGGCACTTTTTCTCTTTGGGTGTCCAGCGGCTTTAAGAGCAAGGTCATGGTCTGTCAGATCTCGGGGTAATGGCTTGTCCATGACAGATACCAGTGGCAGAGATACAAGTGGACCATCTCAGGACCACGAAGCTGGAGAAGGCAGAACCAGGGATCCTGGAAGCCATACCGTGCAGTTTGTTGTGCGTGCAAACTGGCAGGCACCACAGAGCAATGCAGTCTCACCACAGGCATCTCAGCTCGCCAGTCCGAACAATTTCCGGAGGAAAACCATTTCAGAGGCTTGCTACTCCTAATTTTTTCTCTTCCCTTGTTTTTCCTATTTGTCTGCTCCTTTGCCATTTCTGCAAACACTGAAAGCACCAAGCAGATCCCTGGTAGAAATATGTAGGCAGATGTAAGACAAAGCGGCACATTGCTAATTGTAGGGCACAAAAGGTATGCAGCAGCTTCTTTGCTTGCCAGGACAGAACTAATTTTTGTCTGTACAGCTGTAGTTTTTATCAGTGCAGATTACTAGTTTACAACAAGTAAAGCACTATTTTCTTACTCTCTGCATGGGAATCTCCTATAGCAAGATGGCTCTGCAAGCATTATGGGAGGCAAAGCCAGAGAAATGAGCTAAAGCACAGCAGTGTCTACAAACACATCTTTTATCTGGGTGCTCAGTACACCGTGCTACACCATGGTAGAAGAGGGAATTGTCACATCTCCAGCAGGAGAAATCCCTGCTCCTAACCTTCACAGCCACCATTTGTTCTTTTTCATGCTGCATCAGCCATCTCTGAAACCAACAGAAAGAGGAAGGGGAGAGTGGTCTTCAGAGAGGCAGGAGTTCCTCCCCTCCCCTGTATGGCCCCGCAGTCACAGAGACTGCGACACAGCTGGGCACTGTGTGGCCATGCCCACGCCCAGCCATCGTCCCTGCACGGTGGCATGCTGCAACAGCCAGGGTCAGGGAGGTGGCAGGAGGCAGCAGCAACAAGTAGCAGGGACCCAGGGGAGCAGGGGGTCTCCATGCAGCCAGGACATCCTGCGTAGCTGCCCGGCAGGCTAGAAACCAGAGGCACTCCCCACACTACCTTTCCTTCCATGTTCAGAGGAATTCACCTTCTTACAAGACATCAGAGCAGCACCTGATTCCCTCTTTGATCTCTTCCCCTGTCTGGAAATAATGCTTCGCATCCCAAATCTGGCTAACGGCTCCTGCTGAAATGGAGTGATGCTCTTAGTGCTCTAGTTAGTGCTGTCAAGCAATCTGAAATGGAAGCTGGCAGTTGTCCTTCCAAATGGCTATTGCTGTGTGTAGCCCAGAAGTGGTAAGCTAAAAAATCTTTTTGTATTTGAACTCCTTCCAATTTCATTCAGCAGGATACTGGCAGGCCACTTTCTGTGTTAATTATTTCTGTCCTGATTGCCTGGCCACACAGAGCACTGGATCGACAGTATCACACTTCACCATTTGTTAATTCTTCCAGCTGAATGCAGAAAGAAATTGAAATAAAGAAATTTCACCTAGAGAAAAATCTCCAAAAGTCAGGAAACGGGAGAGAAGGTGCCAGTGGAGTCAGAAGATACATGTATCTCCCAGATCTACACCAATCCCTCTGTGATTCTGGAAATCTTTAAGAGCAGAAGAGTGACACAGTATATTACTCATTGGAAAACGCTTAATGGGTCTGATCCTGAAATGAATTACACTGGCTTAAATCTGGAATGTCTCCAACAAAGTCAGAGATTAATCAAGAAGAACTTTTAATGCTTGATTAGGAAAGACTGCCTCTGCATTGCTGGCAGGTACAAATGAGAGGACCTAGGCATAAAATTACCTCATTGCTCCCACAAATCAGTGAGCTAAATGGCTACATCTTGACACTCGCACCAGCAGCAAATAATAGTCAGGCACAAAAATCTTGCAACAATTAAATGTGGGTGCAAATCAGACCGAAAAGCAGAGTGTATTTGAATGCTGTTAACACAAATATTACCTTCTAATGCTCTCCATAGCGTCATGTCTTTGGGAGAGCACAACGAATGCAAGAGACAACGCCGTCCAAAAATACCACCCTGGAAAACTGCTTAGTAGAATTTGCGCCGGAACTTTCCTGTCCTTGGCTTCCCGGCAAGACTACTACAATATTCCTGGCAAGGGGGAAGGAAATGGACGTTCTCAGCCAGGGAAGCTGTCTACATGAAGAGGAGTTTCTGTTTGTATGGCAGTCAAGTGCGGGTTCTGACTGTACCTGCGGACCAAGGCCAGTCTGAGAACAGAAACCACACATGCCACAGGTCTGACATTTTTTACAGACTATTCTACTGGCCATTGAGCTAGACATCATGTAAGATAAATTTATTTCTCACGCAAGCCAGGATTGTCTGTCCTAAACCGAGCAAAATTATGTAGGGTCTGTGGTGCACGCCCTGCAAAACAGCAAGCACATAAAAAGAAAACTGAGTACCCTGAGCAGAAACACCACACACTAAATCCATACAGAAATGAAACCGTTTCAAAAAGTGGAGTCTAATCAGAAGAATTCTGAAAAACAAACAAACAAACAAACAAACATGCAATTGGATACTTTCAGAACAAAATTACAGATATCCTCAATAAATTTTAAAATTAGCATTGAAAGAGTCTAGATAAGATGACCCAGCCTCCCTCTGAAGCACAAGCTTCTTGTTTTGACAATGTGTGAAACAAAGTGGTGGTGAAGAATTCATCAACCAGTTAGTTAAAGCAAACCCATAGCCCTCGGCTTCATTGCTGTCGGGTTAAATAGGATATTTTTTAAGAACACAACTCAGTGTCTGGAAGTCTCAGAGTCTCTTTTGGAAAAATCTAATGGAAGTATGCTGCTGTGCTGTTGCATCTGGGCTGCTGACTTTCCACTCACAGCATTGAACTGGTGCTGCTGTAGCAAGAGCACTCCAGAAGTTAATTGGGAAAGATAAATAGCATGGCAAAGCACCAGGAGCTCCGCAGCGTGTGGCTTCCTCCCCCCCACACTTACCGTGCCAACAGTGCCCTTCGAACCAGAGGTTCCTGAAGGACGTTTGTGTCATGAAACCAGAAACTTTCCTTTTTGGGCCTCTTCTCCTCGCACAGTAATTCAGTTGAGACTGTTGATAGTAGAATTCTGGGTGGTAATTAATCATGAATTTGTGCGTGGTTGCCAGTAAGGAGGCAAGGAACCCCTGCTGCCCCACGCAGCCCCATCTCCCACACAGCACACAGCCGTCCTGCATCCCCTCTACTCCCAACCCCAATGGTCTCGGCATGGGAGATGAACAAATACTTGTGTTAAGCTAATAATAAAAGAAGAGGAAGGCAGGTTGGGCAGCAGTGGCACTCACTGTACTGGCAGGAGTTTACTGCTGTCCTGCCACAGGCATCCCTGGCACCCTGACACGCCACCCAGCTTCCCAGTGTGAGACACCTCCCTGTGACACGCAGGCGGCGTGCGTGTGTGTTGGCCTGCCTGTGAGATGGAGATAAGCTGATTGACGACTGTGTGGTGTCCATTTTGGTTCAGGAATTTTGTGGATACTGAGGTTAGAATTTCATCTCTTTTCCCTTCATGGATTTAATTAAATCTCACCCAGGATTTTGAAACATGCCAGGATTAGAGAAAAATCTCTTTAAACATGAGCTTATTTCTGACACCAAAATTTCTCCAGCTGGGATTAGCAATAACAGCATCGGTTTTAAGGTCTCCATCTTTATAGTGGTTGGTGTTACATGGCATACAATCTGTGCCTGGGAAGCCTGGGCTTTGCCTGAATTTAGCTGAGCTCTGGGTGCTTGTTGTGGTGAAAGCCAGTGCTTAAATCGCATCAACCTTCGATCCAGGAGTACAAACTGTGAGGAGAAACACCATCAACTAATTAGACTGTAAGCTCCCTTCCACAGAAAATCTTTTTTATCTCAAAGCTTAGGAGTTTGGATGTAGCATGGTTTGGTTGCTATCACTTAGCAAAGAGGGAGTACGAGTGAAAAGTGGGTCCCTGTGGAAAACCTGTGTGCACAAACTTAAAAACACCCTCGAAAAATGTAGCCAGGATGATGTACTGTCTGTTCAACTTAACTATAGGAAGCATGTCTCATCCAGCAGAGGAAATGAAACCATAGTGTAAAACCTCACTCATGGAACAGAAACACAGTTGCAGCTTTACAGCTGCCAACCACAGGTTGGGAGGTGCAGGGTACACTGATGGTTCACCTGTGCCGGGCAGTAACTGGCCTTTTGTCCCCTCTGGCTTCCAGCTGCATGGTAACCCTCTCCTATCAGACTTCCTTGCAAGTACTGGCTAATTGGCACAGAAGGGTTAATTGCCATGTCTTAGTGTGTCCAACAGACCCTGCTGGGCACCGAGAAAACTGCCCTGGGCACCCAAGGCAAGGAGTGCCCAACCGAGTGGGGTCTCTTTCCATAAAAGTGACGCTTTCCAGTCCTTCACTGTCCAGTCTCTCAACACAAAAGCCTTTCTTTCCAATACCTTGCATCCTTGTTCTGCCTCCTCTGGGTCTTGGAGAAAAAAAGCTTTGGCCTGGCAGCTCCACACAGGAGGTCTGTGCTTCAGCCTGGGAGAACGGGAGCAGGTAGTGCAGTGCGTACTGAGCCACTGAAGTCTGGTTCAAACATACTTCAAAGCTTGTGGAAGCCAACAGGGGTCTTATGTATCGCTACTGATATTCACATCAATCTGGAGCACTTTGTCCAAGTCCACACAGTGGGATCTCTACAGAGTTATAAATATATCCCAACTCTCAGGACTCCCACTCCCCTGCTCTGAGTCCTCTTACCATTCCCTGGCTATATCTGACACTCCTGGATATTGTGTCTTACTTTTCCTCTGACTACAATTCACTCCTCCAGTTTGTAAGGAAAAAAGGAAAAATTCAGAGTTTTGCTTGGACCCTGACTCACCTTTTCATCAAGCTTATCCTTCTTTCCATGTTCACATCAGGAAGTGAACTTTCAGACAGGCGGCTGGAGGAGAGAATCTCATTAGAACAGGGCATCGCATCTCTGAAATCTCATGGAAATTTGGTCACAGATCTTTACCAACTTCAATCTTCCAGATACCGATACCTTTCCAACACTCTGCATTCGTTGTTACCACAGGTTCAGCTCACGTCAGCTTCATGCTGTCCCAACTCCACACATGGCCAAACCAGTTGTCTTTGTTTAAGGGTCCAGAATGTATCCTGAGGCTGGATGCCCTGGAGTCTGCAGCAATGGTCCTCTAATTTTCAGTGAGATGAGGAGAAAGCTCCATGTGGTCGTTATACCTGGAGCTAAGCATAAAGTCTAACAGCAGAAACAAAGAAAAAATACAGAGCAACCAGTTTTATCCAAATTGTTATAGGCTTTTATGGAATCATAAAGATCAGTAGAATGGTCTTTGTGTAACATAACACAATTCCAAACATAATAAAACTAAAATCAATGAACATTCTTTAAAATGAGTGAATACACCCACACAGTTCAAATTTCATTGTATTTAGACATGCAGTGGATGTTCTGATACATCAACTTTGATTTTGCCTTCCCCTCCTCCTAGATACACTTTTTATCAGGTTGCCTGTACAAAACGCATTGAACGCAGTGGG
>VZTA01026264.1:122957-191892 GCA_013398855.1 Mohoua ochrocephala
GGGGAAGCAGCATTTGGTTTTAAGTATTCATTAAACATCTGTAGCAGTTAATACAAAGGAAGAGTCTTTGAATAAATCTAAAAATTAGGAAATTGTACTTCTGATCTTGACTTCATCCTCATGCATCAATGAACATATTTTAATTTTGTTCATCTTTATTGTGTTTAAACCAAACACTGAAAACAACAACCCTCATCTGCCTGTTATATATCATTTCTAATGACAGGGTACCTTTTGTTCTAAATGCACATGTAAAAAGACTTTCACTTTAATATTCTAGTTCTTGGCTTTTCAAGTTAAAATAGTGCTTTACAAGTGATCTCTACTGATAATGACATACATTTACATTAGAATTCCAACCTGATTCTCTACCTTTCATAATCTACATATATCTTTTGTTTTGTTTCAGATTCTTTTCTTGCAGGTTATGTAGATTTGACTGCAGTAGATTTTTCCCCCAAAGAATATCCAAAAATACATGTCTGCATAGCATAAAGTTGGAAGAACTGTTTGTCACAGTCTGCTTAACAAAACAAGTTGTTTTTCTGTTTGCAGATTATTCCTGAGAAGGCATCCAAGTTTTACAAATGCATTCATTATTAGAAATCATTCTGTGAAATTCATAATTTAGGGCCAAAATGGATTCTTAGTTCATTTAGTTTGACCTCTCGTACCATACAGATTACTACATTTCACCCGTGCTCTAAACTCAGAGACTTCATTAGAGTAAAACATTTCAAGTCCTGAAATTAAATTGTGCTTCACTGGTTGAGAACAAGACAGACAAAGCTGCCAGGAATATCTAAGCCCCCTGGAACAGCAAAGAATTATTTAGATGAGATATGCTCGGATCATCCCAGCAGGTGAGGCTTAAGTTTAATGAGCAGTAGGACGGAGACACCTGAAGATCATCTGAGGAAAGATGATCGTCTGCACCAGAGCACTCGCTCACTCTGGTCTCAGGACAATTACGGAAGGATTTGAGCTCCTAATCATGAATGTCTAGTGCCACTCGACACTTCACACGAGGTAGCCTGGTACGCCTGAAGGCAGGACAGCGCTGCACCAGCAGGGACCCACAGCCCCAGGAGTGCCAGGAGAGGGTGAGATACGTGAGGCAGAGGCAAGGGCCAGTGGACCCTCTGTTTCACAGCAGAGAGTCCCAAGGATGGGATTCAGTTCCACAAGCAGCCCCAGGCTTTTTCCCGGTCCATGGGGCTTTACACTAGACAGCAGAGGAGCCTAGCAAGCTGCTCAGCACCCCCAAATGAAGACACCCGTGTTTGGGGAGCTGGCAGACTCCCTGGGCTCTGTTCTCTGATGAATAGCTTTCTGTTGCCCAAGTCTCACCCTGAAAGGCTCTAGGGCTTCAGAAGGACATGAGGAAATAGCCCAGCAAGATCTAGGCAGGGGTGTGTGCACACAAAAACTGCCTTGGACTGAAACCTTGACACGCACGTTTTCATCACACACACTGCCTTAACCCAAGAAATGGAAATGCAAAGACAATACTGACCCCAGTGCTAGCGACCCTCCCAAAGTCCATGACGGGACTCACCCAACCTCCCCCCAGGCTGGCCACCCCCAGCTTCCCCCCAGTCTGCTTCAGCAAATGCCTTCTGGTGTGTTCCCATCCACACAGTGGGTACCTTACCTGGGAGTCTGCCTGCCACAGGGCTTGCTGGGGAGGTCTTTTCCCCTCACTGCTCCCAGGGGCAAGTGGAAATCTCAGCTATTGCCAGTCTCCTCATTATACACCCTCAGCCTCCAACTCAGGCAGATACAATGGGCCTTGGTTGTTTGGTCCCTGCCTCTTGTAGGCTTTGACACTTCCTCTCCCTTCATGCTCTCAGGTTTTTGCAGATCTGGCCTGGGAGAGCACAAGAGCATGCCGATTTCTACTTAAGAAGACTGTTTTTTCATGGCAAACAGTCAAATTTCACATTGTCTGTGAAAGCCTAGATGTGAAAAGAATGTATTCTTGCACGGCTCCGCTCTCAGAAGTGCTAAGCAGTGAGCAGCTCCCCACAGCCCCACAGCTATGCATTTCCATAAAAAACAGGAATCGAGGCCTTACCAAGAATTGGAGTTCTTTAAATCGTAGGTAAAACTAATCTGTATTCCAATTTGAAAAAAGTCTCTGAAAGGACAAAACATGCATGTTGATGGCAGAGAAAAAAAAATCATATGTCTGCTCATTGGGGAAAAAAATCCAAGAATATTTAATGTGTGAAAATAGGACTCCAGTTATGCTGTTAAGAATAATGAAATCTAGGGTGCTAAGTACTGTATGTGTCGCTGTACAAGTTAAGCTGCCTGAGGCAGTTTTAATTTCTCTAGCCAATTTTTCTTAAATTTTCCTCTTAATTTAAGCACCCAAGTATTCATCACCTGTAGAGGAGGGGGCTGGAGGGGGTAAGCGCAGCCAGAGATGCTCAAGGCAGAGGCGGGCAGCCTGTGCCTGGGGTCCTGGCCACAGGGGAGCTGGGCACTGGGAGCAGGGCTTGCCAGGGAGCCCTGGAACCAGAGCAGAGCCTGGCAGCCACACTCCGGCTCCTCTGAGATCTGCTGGGAGCTGCCCTGTCTCTGGTGTGGTGGGTTTTAGTCACAGGCTCAACTATTCCCTCCAGCTAAGGAGAAAGTACGGGTCACAGCAGCCCGTGAGGGAGAGGGGTGTGCCCCTTACCCCAAGAAAGAGCCTTGGAGGCAAGCTCCAGAGCCCAGGGCTGGCACTGACACGCACCAAAACAAACCGCAATTGTTCCCAGGGTTTGGTGGGAACAGCATCGCCAGAGAGGCCAAAGGGCAGGTGGGCAGAGCAAACAACCCAAGGGTGGAGCAGAGCCAGCAGCTGCCAGCCCTCCCTAACACTGCAGGATCGGTACTCCAGAGGTTCTTATGGCTGCTTAACCTGCACCAGGCCGACCTGAAGAGCTGTAGCCATTGTACTGAAGGCACAGAAGGAAAATACCTAGGATAGTCTTCAGTTGCTATTCTAAGAATTTTTATTATTGTTTTATCTCTTTTGAGGCCCTTTGGTTTAACCTAAATGCGCCACCTTCCAACAGCACACAAACTGGCTGCTGCAGGACCTCCAGTCCCTGCTAAGTTGACACTGTACTCCTTTCTCTGGGCAAAACAGAGCTGCTTGAACGTTAACGTTTTCAATAGTCTCGAAACGTAAGTAACTTGCCACGCAATATCTTTCTATAAACCTTGCCTGAGCATTTCACTCTTCCCATTTCCAATTTTTTTTTTTATTCCTTGTAGCTACTTTCCTTGTCAAGAACAGGCTGAAATTAACTTGTCAAAATTATTAAATTTGAGAGGCAAACATAATCCAAAATTAGATAGCCGCAAACAAGTGACATCAGCAGGAGTGTGCACTTTGGGGGACTACACCAGACACAGGCATTTTACTGGTGAAGTGAACATTTACCTCTGCAAATCACTGTGGTACTTGCTGTAATTTTACTTGCCAGGAGCCACTGAGTTTAAGGCAGAAGTCTGCCTGTCGAGTCAGGTTTGCTCCAGCCTCAGCAGCACGTGTCCTGCAAGGGCTCGGGAAAGGGTCTTTAGTCTCCTTTAGTCTCCACCCCACATCTGCAGCAGGCAAATTTTAGTTTAGATTTTCAAAATATTCACCATTTGTGATCTACTATGGTGAGCTGTCACTGTCTGGGTCTGACTCAGAAAATGGATTAAAGTGAAATAACTGCAGGAGAAATAGAGGTAGGTGCCGTGAGACAAGCCACAGGTACGCCCTGGGCAGCAAAGGCTGGCAGTGGCATCCTCGCAGGATGCTCCATGCCGATATCAGAGGCTCCCCGACCAGGGGAGCACAGGGATCGGTCAGTGCCCGTGACTTTGGACAAAGCCATGTCCGCTCGTAGCTGGGCAGGCGCTGCTGCACACAGGCAAGGGGCAGAGGGCTGCAAAAGGGCCCTGGTGTGCACTCCACCAGCAGCAGCAATGCTGAGAAGCCCCCGAGTCCCTCTGCCACCACTGCCAGCACGTGAGGCTTTCATCCCCAGCAAGTGAGGGACAGCTGTGCACAGCCTGCTCGCTTTAACACACCTCTCACCTGTCAGCAGCCAACCCTGAAAGCACCTGGTGACCTTTCAGCCAGCTCTCCGTATGGAACAGCTCCGAGCCAACAAACTATCAGCACAGTGACTGCAAAGTCCTTCATTTTCCCCCTTCCTTCTGTGTTTACGTTTCCCCAAACACGCAGTGCAGCCATTTCCACCGAGCTGCATTTCAGACATTATTTGGGTTACAGAGCAGTAGCTCTGCTTGCTTGAGTCACTAATCAAACCGCAGGCGTGGAGATTAAGCCAGAGCCCATTTTTATCATGTTCTCTAAAAAAAAGGCTGCTTTTTCTGCACTGCAAAACAACGTCAGGGTCTGCACTGTGCTCCTGATTCGCAACAGCAACGTTCAGGCTTCATCGCTGGATGGATCCTTTGGTCAGGGTGCTTTCATCCTGTCTTGGGCACGGCACTGAGAGCAGATCCAGCTTCTTGCTCATCCAGATGGACAAAATGCACAACCAGCAAAAGCTGCTCTCCACCCACGCCTCAGCAGCTCCTGCCTGGAATCCTCCTGTGGCAGCGGAAGCTCCTCCCCAAGGGGAAGTCCTGGGGTGGAGGTCTGACCTTGGATCCTGATCGTAACACCCCAGGTTACTCCCTGCCAGCCCCCAGCTGCTGCCCAATGCAGGGAGGTGGCAGCAGGACAAGAGCCTAAAAAAGTGCAAAACCAGGCCAGAGGACCTTGTGGAAGGTGTCTGTTCAGCTCTGGCTTTGTAGCAGGGAAATTACTGCACTCATTTGCCTCTGAGTACAAAATGCTTGTATCCGTATCCTTCATCTCCGAGCCTTACAATTTGCCCAAAATCTGTAGTTGAATTTATCTATTGTCTATCTTGTGTTTGGGCACAAACCAGTGCAGAAGAACAGATTCGCCTCTGGCGTAGTTTGACTTTCATACCTTTTTAATTTTTCTTGCTGTTGTGTCCAAATGGCAGCAAAGATGGACCTCTTCCATGTCCTCATTTTCCAAACACAAAACTCAGAGCGAAGCAGATTATGTGTGTTTTTCTCCCTTTCAGTGCAAGATCCTCTCTTCTTCCCTGCTCCCATCAGCAACCAGAAAATGTCCTCAAAACTCTGATGGAAAGACAAGACACGTGAGATAGTATATTATTCTGAATGGAGTTTCTGGAGCAACTAAAGTTTTGAGCTCATCTGCTGCTGTCTCTCTAGTTTGATTCAGAATCTAATTTGTCCAAAATTTCAACCGTGATGAACTTTCCCAAAACAGAAGCAGCAAGCTGCTTCCCACCATCACATACTTGGCCTGTATCCCGCCTATCCATATGCAGCAGATGTAAATATAATTTACTGGCACAAGCAGCTTTCTGCACATGGCATCTTTCTAAGTCTTCTTTAGTATCCATGTGAAGAAATAAATGATTTTATTGATGCACTCGGAGGCCTCAATAATGCTTCATAATGACCTATAAATGGAGGTCTTTCTTAATATGCATTGATCAATAGCTCACATAATTACATCTCGTATCGTTTTGCTGAATTGTTAACAATTCTAACCAAAGCTATAATGATTCCTCACAGACAACATAAGTCTTCCAGGAGCCACATTTTGCTGCCTTCCATATATCGTAGACCTGCACAGATACAGATTTAGTGCAGGCACCAGTTGCATCAGCTAATTTAGGACATGGCCTCTTCTCTGCTGTGCCCAGTCGCTGCAAGTGGAGCTTGCAAAGTCTCCCTCCACATTAAGAGATGCCTTGGAGAACAGATTGGAGCAAATGCAGACAATTCTCTTTTTTTCTATCACACTGAAATAAAGTGGTTAGTAAGATGGTGCTTTAATCAGGGAGAAGACAACTATAAAGTCAGAATGAAATATTTTCAGTGGTGACAACCTGTCTGGTGGCAATGGGAAATCCTGCATGTCAGCACATTCATTCTTGGCTTTATCCTTGCTCACTGGATGTGACTCAAAGGAAATGCTGGGCTTCAGTTTCTTCATCAGCAAAATGGGGATAATATTTCCACTTATGCAAGTCACTTTAAGTGGAAAGCACTGCATTCATGCAAGATAGCTTTATCGTGCCAGTACACCACAGAGTTTTTCACTTTCTGCCTGGAACATTTCATAAAAATCCCTCCACATATGGAACAGAACAAGTATTACAGACTTCCAAAAATGTGATTTTTAGGGAGCTGACAGTGCCACTTACATTCGTGCACTTTTGTGTTTCAAATACAGTCATGTTTGGCAACGAAATTCACAATCATCTGGCAGTTTTTATGAAAAAAGCTGACCATACTGCTCCGGGTTTTGCCAGCCTTGTCACAGTCCCCCTCTGCACCAGCCCTGGCTGCAGCCCTGGCTGCTGCCTAGGCAGCAGGATGTGGCTGGCAGGCTCTTGCTCAAAGCCCCCAGCTTCACACGTGGGTTTTGGAGCAGAGACACATTGTTTAGCACTTTAAATTCCCCTCAGCAAGACTGTGCTGCAGCATCACTTGTCATTCCACCGCTCACCTTTAGCGGATGGAGGAAAATGATTCTCTAGCACCTTGTTGCTTTGCTTCACAAAAGTGGTGAGACCTGGGGCTTCAGGCAAGCTGCAGATGCTGCCCTTCACAGGCCCCACAGTCCCCCCGCACACACTTAGCTCCCCCATCCACCACGAGGGGTGGTTTGCTGTTCCTGGCCCAGCACTGTGCTGCCAAGGAGGCACAGTTCTGCTCAGCAACTCGCTGTCCCCTTCTCAGGGCAGGGCTTTATTAATGGCAGAAGACTGATATACGCATAAATAGTTCAACTTTGTGCTTTCCCTCCTATATGAGCTTGGAACAAGACTGTAGACAAGTACCATACATCACACAGCTATCAAAGAAAGAAGAATTATATTTTAATTACTGTATTTATCTCAGAGAACACAGCGATTAGTTTTTCTGATGAAAATAAATGCAATGAAAGACTAAGGGACTTTTCGTAGCAGAGCCATTAAACCCTCTCTCTAAATACGGTCTCGATATCTGGGGTGCAATTAGGACAGCAGCGCTGAGTGCTTCTCGGGGTAAGTGTACGGATGCACTCTAACCTGAATCTAATTCTGCTCAAAGGCCAAGGCAGAGGAATGCTATTTGTGTTGTAATGATTTAGTGGAAATGGGCACCATTACATTTCTAATGACTTTTGGTCAACAAGCACCTTGGACTTTCAATGACTGCTACGAAAGGCCTGATTGCTTTTAGCAACTCTTTCACAGAAGATGCACCATCACAGCAAACGCAGAGCTCACGTGTGAAGAAGTCAGACCCAAACAAAGCAGTGGGTTTCAGGACAATAGGACACATGATACGAGAGCTTTTGTAGCAAACTGCAAATTCAGACATCACTATTAGGCATTACTCGCAAAACCAGACCTGAACAAATAATTCAAAATGAATAATTTATTTGATTAATTTTGTCTCTCCTTGCTTGGGGAATATATATAAGCCAATCACACCATCTTGAATTTATTATTCAAATATATTCAGCGACTTTCTTTTCACTATATTTTTTTACTCTATGGATTAATCAGAATATTTAAAATTAAAAATACAGTTTTCCTGTGATTGGCCAGACATGCCACATGACACTACTTTTCTTCTGTGAGCAAGTGAGTATGCCAGCACTTCTGGAGTAATCCTTATGCATGCAAAATTGAAAATTCAGTTTTGACAAATATTTGCATGTGCATCTTTGGAATTCACTTGCTGCCAAGAAAACTGTCAGTAAAATTCAGCACCTCTTAAATTTGTAAAATGTGAGAACTAAAACATGCATTTTAACATTTGCATTTAATTTTTTTTTCTCTGTTTCATCTGGAAGTTTTAGAACATTGTGTTTTCCCTGAATGGATGCAGCACTGCCTACCAGGACTGAGTTACAGTTTTGAGCCACTCAGTATCACTTGACTCAGTCCCTGGTCTGTTATCCTAAAAGCCTGTAGTTTTCTGAACAGGAAAATGCTACGTGCATCACGTGCAAGGCCTTCAAAAGTCAGGATGGTTTTGCCTTGATGGATACATGCATTATTCCTGTATCAAATAATCCCTCAATTACTGAATGACTCTAGTTCTATTGTTAGGAAAAAGCAGATTTGAGAGCAACTCATTAAAAGCCTAAACTATGATGTTAGCATAAAACATAGGTGAAAGGAAAAGTTATTTCGCCACAGAAAATTTTCATCTCAACTTTTCAATTAGTGAAGAGCACCTGCTAAAGGAGCCCTCATTTACCTGGTGTGTTACTTTGTGCAATCCCCCACTTTGAGGGCAGAGCTTCAGTTCGGGATTCCAGAGAACATCTTTCGCTACCTCAGACTACAGCTCCGTGTTTCCGAAAACATGCTCATGTGTATGCTTGCCTGAGAACCAATACAGCTATCTACAGGATTTATGTGTTAATATATCCCTTGGTCTATCTTTGAAACTGCCTCCACATGTTCACATGCAGGGACATGAAAAAAATTTAGGGTCTGTCTAATCTTCAATTACATCTGACCCACTGTGACTTGGGATGAGAATGAAACCGAACATATCCCTGATCACGTTTGGCAGAAGCATTGAGGTGGAACTCTGCCCATAGAGAGATATTTGTTAAGTCATCTGTAGCAATCAAAAGCAGAGCTGGACACAGCCACTGATGTCCTGGCTCTGCAGAATGCCCCCACTCGAGGCCCCCACGTCCTGTTCTGCTGAGGGGAGCCAGTCCTACCTGGCCAAAGGAGCAGCTAGCACACTTTGGGACACCATCAAATAGCAACAGACAAAACCCAGCCCAGAGAGCAGGAGGGTTATCTGCTGGCAAAGATAAGCAGGAGGACAGCAGCTAGCTCTTTTGGGGCCAGCATGGACTACAAGTGCAACTATAAAACTATGGCGGGTAACAGGGTATTAACTCATTGAATAAACAGAGCTGGTGCTCCAGTTACCATGCAAGATGATTTAAATGGCTTAATTTACACTTCACAGCAAGCCTTTCCTACTGCAAATCAATAAATTTGCATAGGTTCTCAAAATAATCAGCAACATGCTCCTGCATATATTTTTTAAATAGGTACAAAATTCCTTAATGAAAGCCAGAATCCCATCATAAACTCAGTTTTTAGTTCACCCGCTAGTTACATTGATAAGGAAACATGAATACATTGAGGGTTAGAGCTAAGCAGCAGCTTTGCAGCTCATTTCTGCAGACAGCAGGACTGCAGGTTCTCATGGATGCAGGTGTGCAGCCCCCTCCTACCGCCCCGCAGTGCTGCAGGCAGAGCCTCCTGAACACTCACGGCCTGAGCAGAGGAAGAAATGCAGCTGAGATATCCTCTGTGTACATCCCTGTGCAGGGGACAGGCGTGTGGAGGGAGGGCCAGACAGATACACAGAAGTCACCTTGCAATAGGAGTAGCCTTTAACCAGATCCAGATAAATTTTTTCCATGTGATTTTTTATTTGTTGTTCTCCTCCTTACCTTTGGCCTGGCTGGGATCAGAAGTAGAAGCTCCAAAATGCCACCAGCAAAGCTGTGCTGGCAGCAGAGGTGTGCTCCTGAGAAAGCCCGCTCCCATCAAGGTACCAATGTGATATTGCCAGTTAAAGGTTAAAAACGTTTGACAGAGGCATCCTGGCACTCAGGGTCTCCTCTGAGCCAAGGCAAACTTCAGATGTTGTTCAATTATCCCCTTAAATATCCAGGACAGCTGCAGACAAGGCTTTGCACTTGCATGAGCTCTTCTGCTCCCCTCTCATTTTGGTGTCCCCATGTACACAGCCACAGCAAGGTCTGACCCCTCTGGGACTGGAGGAACTGGCATAAACCAGTGTGGAAATCTCACAGCTTCACTGGATCATGGATAGACATTGTACTGATGGGTCAGTGGGGCACGAACGGGGTGGTCCCAGGGCAGGCTGCAGCAGCAGGGCAAGGTTGCAGCGCTGGCTGTGTGCAGGCGTGGTGAAGCTTGGGGTCTGACTTATCAGTCCAGTCTTTCTGTGCTCAGCTGTAAAGAACTAAGAAATAGATAAAAAAATAAAATCAAGATTAAAAAAGATTGAGAGGGAATATTTCTGTGCTTGTAGCTGTGCGATGACTAAGGGCTTTGAAGTTAATTTTTAAGCAGATGTTTTTACTCCTCTGCTAAAACAAAAATCAAGGTTTTTAAATAGAGAAACAAAATGAGGGCAGAGGACGGAAAAAAATATGGGTACTCCTGCCAAAAGCAAGAGAGGTGTAGGCAGGAGCTTTGATGGTTTCACTGCTGGAGCAGGGGTGGCCTCTTGCTTTTCAGGACCAGGGGAGCTCAGGGGTTTCCCTGGGCTTGGCATGATTTAGCCTCAGGTACTGACCAAAATTTGAACACTTGAGCTTGCTTTCTGCTGCTTCCCAAGCGTGTGTGATGTCACTGCAGGTCACCACCAGGCATCTTGGGGGCAAACACCATTCAGGTGTAGTTCAAGACTTCTTCTGAATAGCAAGGACATCCTTTCTGTCCCGGCTCTGGTCAGGGAGCCGAGGAGCTGGGGCAGGACTCAGATGACCATCATCTCTCCCCATTGCCTAGGACAGGACTGTTAGCAGCCTCAAATCCTGGAGCAAATGCCCCTTGCTGACACCACCACTGCAACAGCCCTAACTGGCTCTGCTGGGATAGAGTTGGTGCAATTCCCACTAACCTGTGCCTTTTGGGACTTGCCAGAGAGCAGGTCTGTGTGTGGAGGATCATAAAGGCACCTCTGAAGAACAGCTCAACCCTTCATCCGACTCCCTGCACTCCCAACAGAGCCTGAGGGACACAGACTCCTCACTCAGACCACTGCTGCTGTACCACATGGTTTGCAGATAATTGGTGGATATGGAAAATGGGCCCCTATTATGGTCACGTTTCCTGGCAAGGCCTGCTGTCCCTCATTTCTTTGCACTTCTCATACTTAATTTGTTTTTTATTTGATTGGGGGTATTTTTAATATTTATTACTCATGGCAGAATGTTGGGTTATAGTGTGTCAAACTTGCCAAAACTTCAAGCAGAGAGAATGATAAAAAGTATCTTGAAAATCATATTTGCCCCTTAATAATTTAATTCTGTAGAAAGGGAAATCAAAGCATCACAAATTGATTGCTGTGAAACAAATTACAATTATTTCCACACATCCAAATAAATCTACTAATTTTAGGCATCTGACTTGAGGCATTAGATGGAATATGCAAATGCACATGTTGAAATGATGGCCGTGTCTCTAGAGCTGCTCACTTATTTCTCTGTTCTTACTGGATGCTCAGCAGCTTCAGACTGCTATTGAGACATGCAGTAAATTAGCTGCTCTTAAGCATTGCCTGTTAAAAGTATTAGAAAGCATGTCTGCAAAGCACAACTGACGGTCTTCGGCAACCAGCTCTTGCTTATCCTTTCTAGAAATGCAGACTACTGTCCACTGTCACTTTCCCCAAATCTGCTTCCAGTTGGGTCATACTGGTCAAGCTACCCTTAACTGAAGCCCTCTGCACCCTGCTCTGCTTTTTAGAAAGAGCCGTGACACAAAATGTCCCTCTTGAATACAAGTTTTCCACACACATTTTACGAAGTGTATTTATTCAGCTGTCACACTGCTTCACATAAGAGAAGTCATCTGATATTGTTACTGACATACTAGTCTAGTGTGGCATTTAATATTAGGCTTTTTATAACTCACAGGGATGGCAGAGCAATCTCAGGTAATCAAAATAAATGAAGACAGCCTGAATAATGCATTTGTTAAATCTAAATAACATACAGTGGACACCTTTTAAAGTGTTTTCCAGGAAAATGTGACTCAGGTGCAATATTGATTGAGAAGATAAAGACAGGTGTTTTCAATTCTTATATTATGGATGCAGAGAGGACTTTGATAATGTAACAATCATCTTTTGTTACTTTGCTGCAGTCCAATACAGCTAGAATCAATTTTTCATTGTACTCATTTACTGGAAAAAGGGATAATGGCAAGGACAACGCAGCTTTAATAGAAAGAATAAGTCATGATTTAATTCAGATGTTGTACTACAGCTACAAGTTGAAAGATATATTTATATATACACCAAAACATACAAAGGAGCCTGCATGCTTTTGAATAGAAGTCATGGCTCTGCATTTCTATTTATTGGTAGTTAGGTGGAATGATGCAGCATTATTATCCTGACAGCAATAAGAAGCAAGAACCTTTTAAAGCGCAGAAAGATAGCTGTAGGATTATGAGCAATCTTTATAGAAAAGCAAAATAAAGGGCAATAGCAAAAGGGCACGTTTAGGTCTTCATTAATATTTGTATTTAAGTAAAAATGACAAGCAGAAAAACCCAAAGAAAGGCTAAGTTCACAATCAATGTAATGCTTTTCTGCACAATTGAGATATTTCTCAAAGATCTCAGGCATTTTTGATAAATTTTGTTCCTATGGAAAGTACTCAGAATGATGATAAAATAATGATTTCTTTTTTTCCCTAGCAAAATAGATTGCTTCATGACTTCTTGAATGAAACACAAATCTAAGAGTGATAGTGTTTGGGGCTGGATTAGTCTCCTGGGGCTGCAGCCAGTGTATGAAATTTCATAGCTTTTCCAAGGAGTTCAATAGTGCTCTTCTCTGTAGTGAGACACTGCTGAGTGACCCCTGAAAAAACACCCCACAGAATGTGCTTCAAAACGACCACCAAAAGCTGCCAAGAGTTAATTGAGCCTGATATAGCCCAAATATTCTGCATGGCATAGTTCTGAGCAGCACTCATTAGGCCAGCCTAAATCTGAATTTCAGCAGACTTTGGAGTGAATCAGGATCCAAAGTCAAGCTTTAGAGTTGCTTCCTACCTCTCTAATAGAACTGCTCTTGAAATTCAGACTCCTTTTAATGAGCATTTTCTACAGAAAAGCAGACAAAAGGAACAAAATCCTTCCCTGGAATCTCAGGCTTTTCTTTAAAAAGAGTCTGATCTAGTCCTAACTCGTTGTAAGTTGAGCCCACATTCCTCTCTGAGGAGCAAAGAGAATAACACAAGAGTAAAACAAAGCAAAAAAAGAAAAAAATCGGAGAAAAATTAACTCCTTTTCCAGCAGCAGCAACTTCTCACAAGCATTTCCCAGTCTCTTCTTAAGCTGATGGATCAGACTGAGCTGCATCTCAGCTGAAGTGGCTCAGGAAGGCATTTCCAGCCTCCAGAGGATACCTGGGATTTACACCAGTGACCCTGCACCGACTTTGCACAGCTCCTGAGATGCTGCGAAGCCTTGGGTAAGTCCTTTTTCCCCCTGCTGAATGAGGCACATGCTGGGTCATTAGCAGGCGAGGTGCAGGGAGCTGCAGGGCTCTGGTCCCTGGAAGACCAGGGCATTTCTATAGGATGCAGCAAACAGAAATGCTCCGTGAAGGGTAAAAGGTGCAACAGGAGGACTTGGGAGAGTCACAGATGTCCTGCCAAGCTGAAGCAGAGACACCCCACCTCAGCACAGCTTGATAGTCGGGGCCAGTTAGGGGCGTTGCACTGCAAACATCTAGGATCCCAAACTTACTGAGGGTGGCCTTAGACTGTGCTGAGTTTGCCCTAAAACTGCTGAGATTTATAAGCAATCTTAAAGAAAACATGTTTTGCTTTACACTGCCATTTCTCAGCCAGTAGGCTGAGACTTCAGACTTTCCTCCCCAAGTCACAGGAGAGGTGCTGTGTGGAACCTTGACCTCTTGGATTCACTTGCACCCAGCTTGTTTGACCATGCAAGAAAACCCCTAGAATGGCAAGATCCTGGAGGAGACAATGGAAGCTTTGAGCTGAGCACCACTGCCTGCAGCTCTGCTGACCGCAGAGGGGGGTTAGGATAATGGCATGAGCCTTGTCCCCCTAGCCTTTGCCTATGCTGCCACGGAAAGAGAAGCTATTTCATTAGGTTGTTTCTGGGCTGAGAAGAGACCAGTGCATCAATAGTCCTATACGGGATGGCAAAAATGCCTACCTCTGAACCCAACAGGGCCTTCAACTCAGTTCCTGTAGCAATCCACATTGCTAGACAGTGAAGAATGGTGGCTACCACCTTTTCCTTAGTCACTCTTTACATACCCTATTCAAGGTCCTGAGGCATTTGGAAGAATGAGCTCTTGCTCACTATCCAGTAGCTGCAGTAACACCTGACAGTGGTGAATGACTTTATATATATGTGATATAATCCTTTTAAGGGGAAAACCCCCCCCCCTGCTCTTCATCTTCATGAGAAAGGAAATTCCAGCATTCTCCATTTCCCCATCTTTGTAAAGCTGCCCTTTATGGGTTAACTTTACCCCCTATTCACTCCCTTTCCCTCTTCCTCCCCTTTCTTTCTCAATTCTGTCTCCAATTTCTTTCTTCTTGTTAAAAGTTTCTTAATGCTGATGCCTACTACTTATTTTAGATTTAGATAGTCCAGGTAGGAATTGCCTGTAAAACCAGATCTTTCTTTTCCTGGGGAGGAGCGGGCATTCAGGTTAGTACTCACCAAATCACATGAACTCAAGTTACATTTTTCTCTTAGTCTTGTCTCAGTATAAAAAGAAACGTTGAACCAGCTCCAGTCTAGCAACCACCTGAGCATGGCAAAAGCCATGCCCTTCCAAATGCCACTCTGAGCTCCCAAAGGACTCTTTATTCCCCATGTAACTAATTTTAAGAAGACACTTAACTCTGCAACAGGAAGATGGGGTAAAATCCGTAACACAAGCTTTTCATCCCTTGGTTCTGTGCCACTGTGAATGCAGTTGGGTCTGAAGCGTGTTAGCAGGCACACTTCTGGGCTCAAAAGGATCCAAGAATGAAACACCTATATATGTAAGGAAGTCAATTTCCTGGCAAGAAAATAAAACTGATACAAAGCACACAAAGGACCCCAATATCAGCGAGAATGTCACCAGCAGTGCAATACATTAAAGAAGATCATTGCAACAAATCAAGTTCCTAAGCGTGACTCTCCCTTTCACATAGAGAATGGACTGATTCGTTCCCCAAACAATGGAAAACTTTGTGGAGGCTCTGGAACAGATTGCTCTTTTTGGCTCCATTACTCACAGATCAGCTTGGCACATTCAGCAACAAAGGCAAGGGCTAAAACTCATCTTATTTGTTGTCCACAATTTATGAAAAAATAATCTAGCTCATAGGAAATCAGGTGCTTCAAGAATTTGCTGAAGTGAAAGCATTTCACTGTCAGCATGGAGTCAGCTTCAATATGACTCATCTGATCTGTGCGCTACTATTTTATGCTACATTGATCCATCGAGGAATTATTGTGAACACTTTACTGGATTTTGTTACCACTAGAAAAAATGCACTGAAGCTGTGCTGCCTGAACTGCGCCTTGGCTCGAGTCACAGATGGCAGTAGGACATTGCCATTGCATTCTGTGGGCACGGGCAGGCCTGTTGTACCACACGTTATCAGCACTGCAGTGACACTGAACAGCAGTCCTGCGTCCCGAGTGCAAAGCAAGATTTTGGCACACATAGCGTTTCCTTGCATCCATCTCTTACCCATTTTTGATAATTTTTGGTCTGCCACCACTTGGCACTAGTAAAGTATCATCTAAGCATGTAAAAGCAAATGAAACATATTGTAAGTAACCCATTCAGAACTGCCAGCATCTAACACTAATGCTTTCTGACTAACAGCTTTAGGAATCCTTCAAAAGGTCAGCAAACGGCTCAGAGCTGTCTGAAACTCCAAGAGAAATATCTCCAAAACCCAGCACACACACATCCCACCGGGATCCACATTTGACTCCCTCCCACCACGGAACCTACAGCCACGTAGTGTGAACATGGCAGCCGGTGCTCTGCAAGGAGAGCCCGCATCAGCTGTTCTGTGCAGATACTCCCACACCAAAAGGGATTTGTTTTCACAACACCATTCAGAGTGGGAGATTTCAGGCTCCCAAAGACCAACCCAGTCTGCATATTGTTTCAATAGCACTGGAGAGACTAAATGAAGATCACCCAAAAGACATTGCCAATTGCCCTTTCCCCAAATGATTTTAGTGAAATTTTGTGCCTGGGAAAAGCTGTACATATAAAGAGATCATTTGTCAACCTGCTTAGGAAGAAGGCATAGAAAAATGGGATGTTCACTTTGATTAGAAGAATAAGTCTTTCAGAGACAAGTTCTGAGGCTCTTAGCATAATCCTAGCAAAAATTCCATGGTAATCCATGTTTTTATTCAAAAGAACATTTTCATTGTTAATACACCAGATTTTGCTTTTATCTGACTTATGCTCAGTGATTATAACACAGACATAGCGTTTGCATATGAAAGAGCAAGAAAGGAGTGAGTGCTGTAGTCTACAGAGGAAGACATGAGGATGGATGAATGTTTGCCTTGGTAAATAATATTAGAAGTAATTATTTTTAAAAGTATTCAGGTGCATCTCATTTTGCTTGCATGTAACTAAAAAGGAAGCAACTGATTTGCAACCTGGGATTTGAAAAAGCTGATAAAAAGCCAAAGAATAATTTTTGATGAAGTACTTGTTCAACAGCTGCAGTATCATCCAGTACCTATTGGGCAAGTGCCAGGCTACCTGCTTAATGTCTGGAGATTGATAACTGTTCAGAATTTGATGAATGACAGATTGAGAAGGTAGACACAGTGCCTGGACTACAAACAGGCATAGGGATGATATTCTTAAAATAAAAAAGTGCAAATTTTCAGTTAATTAAGACTGTGATCATCAGTCTGCTGCGTTACTTACTTGTTATTTTGAGGTTTCCCTGCAAAGGCAAGGTTCTGAAGGCATGCTGGCAAGTGCCCACTGATAGCTTTCTTGAAAAGAATTTGAATCCAAAGGACTAAAGTCTCAGCACCTCTCAATTTTTCTCCTGGAGAGCACCAGCACTATTTCATCAAACAAGCTGCTTGACTTTGCCAGTATTAACTCATTCTTTGCTTCCCTAATCTTTTTGTTTTCAGTATTGTCAAATAACACAGATGCAGAGAGAGATGTAGGATTCTAAAATCCAGTTTCCTCTGTTACAGCAAGTGTTATCCCTGGGGTCAAGGATTGTCTCAATCAATAACACACCAATCTCAGTAGCCCCATTTAAATGGTGAGTCAGTTCACATAATCCAACCACATGTCAGATGAAAAAGAATGGTTTAGCAAACACTTTGCAGTCATCTGGTTTTTAGAACTTAGTAGTAAATTACTGGATATCGGTCCACTGTTGCAACTATATATCTTTACACAATAGCAATTTTTCTTAGAGTTTTCTCCTGCTCAGCTGCTTATTCAGTATTTTTATATACCCTATATTTATTTTCAAATACCATTTTAAAATTCTCACTGGAATTTTTCAACCTACAGAAGTTTTAAGGGACTAAGTTCACAAGAGCATTTCTCAGGGAAGGAAAGCTGATACAAAGAGTTTGGCTGTCCCACTAATTCGGAGCACAAAATGACTTCTCTCTGGTCCAGTTCTAATTCACAAACAGCCTTTTCCTTCTGAGACAACTGCATTCAACTGGGCTGTCCTAGGCATGCCTGCTTCCGTTGGGAGTTTTAACACATACACTGGTTAAATGAAACAAAATTAATATATTAACTATTTTCTATCAGATTAGAAAAATAACCTTACTGTATAATTATACCTCCTGAGCACCAGGAGCAGCTGGGTAAGACTGGCCACGGGGGCACAAGCAGGAGTGGGAGCCCCAGCAGCACTCCATGGAAGAATACCTGGGAACAGTCAGGAGGGGGCCTTGCACTGGAGAGGTCCCCCCCAAAACATCCTGCCCTCTAGCAGGGAAAAGGGGCAAAGACCACCCTGACACCCCCGTCAGGCACAAACCTGAATGGCCAAGCTCCCTGCCCCTGCATCAGCTCTTGGACACAGCCACACTTACACACACCCACAGACAGTCACCCGAAGCAGCTTTATTGCTGCTCAGGTGAGGGGTATGTTAAAATTAGTAGCAGGTGGGGAAGGAAACACAAACCAAGATATTTGACAGATAAACCTTTTTTCTAGAGAAAAGGCCAAACTCTCCCTAGTGGGCTAGGAGTCTTTATGCAAAACAAACAACAAACAAACAAATCACAAAAAATGCCTAAAGCCAGAACAAAAGAAATCCCCTGATATCATGAAAGAGACATTATCTAAAGCTACTTGTACAACTTCATATTTCATGTTTTCTTTGGGATTACACAAAAAAGATTGCCAATACTTCATTTAGATATTTGTTGATTACACAAATCCAGAAAAGCTGTCGGTGAACAGAATGACAATAACAAACACTTTTTTCAGAACATTCTATGTGTGGTGCGCTTTTTAAGGTTTGCTCAGTGATCATTCTGAGAAGTACACGTGAATCTGATTAACATCACCAGTGCTCTAGACAGAAAACCTTACAATTGTGCCAGAGCAACTCCGAATCAAGAGCCTTGGCCAACACACACATTTCAGATTTGGCCTTGAGCAGCCAGCGTGCTGCACCTGCGTTGCTGGCAAACAGCAGGAAGGAAAACAAGTTCAGGGGAGAGCAGCACCAGCACCCGTGCTCGGGGCTGGGAGCATTTGCTGCTTCCAAGGAGCAAAAGGCTGTGCCGGGAATCAGCTCTCTAGCACGGCATATTTCGTGTGAGGGCAGGCTTTCAACAGGTACCATATACATGACAGCACGCTTTCTACTGACTTTGTGAGGTGCAGGAAAACCAAATTGCTTCTTAGAATTGAAGATATTTAGCCAGGCACCGTAGAGGGGCTTTAAATGAAGGACAAATGCGCATCAGTGCTGGCTCTCAAAACATGCACTGTAGCACACACCATAGACACTGGACATCTGAAGAAGTGCTGCTTTTTACAGGGATTGTCTTAGCAGCTTCATGGGAAAGAGCAAGTTATATTAATACTGCGCTTTTTTCTAAATAGCTGATTTTACAGGAACATGAAACCTCATGGGAAGTGCATAAGTTACTGCTTCCCTGCTGAAACTTGCCAGCAATGGAATACATTGTGGCACCCTGTCTCAAGCAGAGGGATACCAAAACTGACATTAAATACAATGCAGGGTCTGACGAATACTAGGTGAAACCTGACACAAGCATCAAACCATGAGATTTTTCAAAGTTGCTCAGGAAAGACAAAATTTGCTAAGAATGTTGTGTCTTTAGCATGGATATCTGTGAGTGTGAGTTGCACTTGCACTGCAGGTAGGTCACTGCTGCCCTGGTTTCCTGCTCATTTTCAGCATCTGTAAATCCTAGAGATTAGGAGCTGCCTGGTAAAGCTATGCTCTTACCTCTCAATTGGCTGCTGTGGAAACAGCAATTACAAGTTAAATTTCATCATGCTTAAAAATAATCCTCTTTTTTCCTCTGATCTAAGGTTACCAGTCTTAAAAGAAGGCAGAAGACAATTAGAAATGAAAGAAAGCAAAGCTTCAGGCTGGGACGTACATACACACTCCACTCCTCCTGCCCAGGCATTGCTTCTTGGCTCCAATGGCAGCAACAGCAACTTTGCCAGCAGCAAAGGCAGATTCACAACTGAACCTCAAAAGTTTTCCATGACTCCCACATGGATCTGGACCTCTCTAATGGCCAGAAACTCTTAACGTTGCGGTGAATTTCTGGAAAAAAAAATTTTAAAATGGATGGCTGCCATTGTGCTCCTGCTCTGGTGGCCAGAAGAGCAGAGCCACTTGAAGGAAGTGCAGCTTGCTCAAGGGACCAAAGAGCTGAACTGCTCCAAAGCAAAGCAAGCCTCAGACAGTTCTGCATGTCACACTAAGATACAGTCTGTTGCATCATCTTTGGGTTTGGTTTTTTAAATTAGATTAACTTGAAAACCAAACCAATTCTCTCCCTTCTCCCACTTACGGGCAGTAAAAGTGAAGGGCACAAATGAGACCACTGGTTTGGTCTCTGGTGTTAACAGGCTGAGGAGGCTCAGTTAGGGCTTGAGATCTTGCAATTCCATTCTGCTCTTCCAGAGACTTTTCTTTCCTAAAGCATTGAAAAACCAAACTTGTAAATAGCTTCAAAGAACCAAACCATTTAAAACCGTAATTTATACTTCCATTTTGGTAAGTGCATGCATGCCCATTCCTTTGTTAATAGTATTTTGTCTTCTATCATTTAAAGTTTTTGAAAATGAAACAGTAATTACTTTTTTCAGAACTATTTCTGTATGGAGCAGCCTGATGAAATATAGGGCTTCAGGCAGATATTCTGCATCGATCACTGCATGATCGTATGAAGGAATTTGAAGACAGGGAGAATTTCACATATTTGGAATCAGATCATTGAAGGTGACTCTTGTTAAGAGCTTTTAGATGGAACTGCCTATTGCTGCTTTGTGTGTTCTGTCTGCATCTTTAAAAGAGCACTTGAGGGAAAAAAAAGTGCATTACAGTTATACCTTACTAATTTTTAAGGAACAGAACACAGGCACTCTTTGGACTTGTCGCAGAGAACAAAAAAAAATTGAGAACAAAACCCCAAAAATCACTTCAGGAGAAAATAATTCCAGCTCTTGAAAAGTATGAGTGGTGGTAAGTTTGCTATCTTTATGTTTAAAAACGAATTACAAATCCTGATCTTTAACACCCTGGCAGCAGAACTAAGAGCTAATATCATCAGTGGGAATCCAAGCAGAAAGAATAAGTGCTTAGACCAAGGTAACAAAAGCAGAATGAGGAACGAAGCCTCGTGATTTTATGTTGTGTGCTAGATTGCAAGTCAGCTATTTGGAATATTTTATTTTTCCCTCTCCGCTAAAAACTTCTGAGTAAAATGTAGTGTCATGGCATTCTTAATGGCTGGACTGCTTCTGGCTTTTACAGTGTGAGAAAATTTTCCTTCCTTGTTCTTCTTCCTAAGGCATGTTGAAATATTGTGGACTCACAATTTTACTTGAAAGCAAAAATATGAAGTTGTCCCAGCCCTTACAACCTCACTTCTTTACTAGATTATTTCATTTGAAAATTTGCTCTGTAAAAGACAAAATAGCATTAAAAATTATCTCCAATTTCACATGGTATAAATTATTGAACAAAATCTCCCTGCTTTATCAATAACAAGAACCAGTTTGGAGAACAGTACAGGAAGTGTATAAAATTCTCTCTTTACAGACTGTGTGGTACCACGATGCCCTATTGCTTCTCAGAAGCTACCCACATCATTTAATCTCCACATCACTGAGAAAAAAAGACATAATTTGATGTTTGCTTACTTGTGCATCCTGGTTTGTTGACTCTTCTCCAGCTAGACAAAACCAAGGATGAGCACATTTCACATGTGAGTCTCATGCTCTGCAAGGAATGAAAGGTCAAAGGGTAGCAGGCAAAAGCTATTTGCCATTCAGTTCTAATTTCCCTCATAAATTATTAAACAATCCCTTATGCATTTCCATCTTTGATAGTCTTGTGGTATAAAGTGTAAGTCAATGGATAAGCTAATTGCAATAAGCAGAAGTGGTATTTAATGCACTGGACACTTTCAACAGCGAAGTAGTTCTAATTAGTGTTTCTAACTGATGTGACAGCAGTTTACAGAGCACCAAAATAGTTCCTCATTTGTCAAGTGGGTCCGAAGCTTATGGCAGCTTTCTGATCATCTCCCTTGCCGCAGGACCTGAAAGCACCTTCAAAAAGCTTTCTCTCATTGATCTTTAGTCAGATGCTGACTGAAAGGCACACAGCTTTGCCAGAAAGAAGATAGATAGATGCTGTACCAGCATGAAAATGTCACTTACTTAATGGAAAAGGGTACCTGTTCCTAGCCCCTCTGTATGCATGTATATGCACACACATGAACACACACAAGCCCGAGCCCAGAGAGGCAGTGAAAAGGGGCATTTCTAGCAAGTTAAGCATTTGATGTGTGCATACAGTGCTGTCTGCATAAACTTACCACCTCAGATCATGTGAGACATATCCTTATAGATACACAAATGACATCAACACAGTCTGTGACTGAAACGCAGGGACTGTCAAAATTTCATTAAGCTCTTCCCTCCAGATTTTTCATCATAAGGCATGCACTGCATCAAATGAACTACATCATTAATTTCAAAATATCACCGTTTACTTTCCTTGTCTATGATTTCTCCTGCTGTATCGATGGTTCAGCTATCTTGCTGTTCTCTGAGGGCTGAGGGAGTAAATGATGGGATGTCAGGTAAAGAGCAAGTATTTGCCGAATACAGTGTCAAGAAAGTTCAGAACAGTTTTCTCTTTGTTGCATTTGTTTTATAGCCATCGTTAAATTAAATATTGTGGTTAGTTATGGGATAAACTATGACATTTTCCTACGTAGCTCAGACAACATTTAAAAGGGCCCATAAAAGCATTTATGAGACTTTAAAAATAGTTTTTAAATTCACTGCCAAGCAGGTCTGTCAAAAGCCACCCTTTACTGAAACACATGCACTACGTAGCAGGAGCTGTGCTGATGTGTTGCAAGCAGCATTGTTTGATGGTACCATGTGTGTACCACAGCCTTACTTGGGTGCTGGAGATGCAGCACTCCCTGTGATACGCATTCCAAACATCTCCCAGTTTCTCAAAATGAGAAGAGGATGCACAAAGAACTGCAACAAAACAGCTGAGTGGTATCTGCACAGCCAGGCTGCCCATCCCTGCAGTGCCTGCACCACTGGCTTCTGCCCAGGTACCTTGGGTTCTGGGGTTGTTCTGGCCCTCAAACATCTGGTGCATCCTTGCCCTGCTGTGCTCCACCAGAAGCCCTTCTTTGCTAGGTCTCTTGGGAACAGTGCTGAAAAGCCAGCAGATATTTCAGGAGTGCTAAGCAGAACCTCCACCAGTCCATTAAGGGAGATTTAGAACTACTTTTGGCTCTGTGCCTTATTGAGGGATACCCTGTTCCACTGTTCAGCCTATGTGCTCCCTTAAAACAAAAGCTGAACTGAAAATGCATTATTTGCACCGTATTGGGGTTAAATCAGTAAGAAAGGAATACTAATGGAGAAAGATTTTGTGGTTGTTCTTTTTCTGGAGAAAGAAAAGAGATCTTCACTATACATTTCATATCCAGAACGAATCCTGAAAGGGCAACTACTCCTTCCACACACAGAAGACCGAGATGTAGAGATGGAGAACTAAGGAAACCAAAAAACCCCTGCATTTAGTTTCAGCACACCCAGTAGTTTTACTTCAGCAGTTTTTCAGTCCCAAAGGCCTGAGGGAATAAGGAGCTATTTGGCTGATGTCAACATTCCTTTCTCTCACGAGGCTTATACCCAGCCTGAAAAAAACCAGACCAAAGAACCCAAACAAAATCCATTGCTACTGTGCAGAGCTTTGAAGCAAGCATGATAGATACACAAGGACGACCAGCTGAGAATTAGGCCCACTGTCCCAGGAGGTGATCACTCCCTCCCTCTAAAGTCTGTCTCTGTAGATATTCCATAGTTTTTAAATACTCAGTTTGGCCTGCTGAAGTAACAGTGTGATTTCAAGTCAATCATGGAGGCTGCTACTCCCAAATCTCTCCTCTTGCAGGAGACCACAGCTCATAAAAGTGTGTGGAAGGCGATATCACTTAGTGCAGCACAGGCAATTAGGAATATGGAAGGGACTGGGTCAGAAGACAAGTCAGAAATAATAGAGAGTATGCACTAATTGGAGAAGCTTTTTATTTTATTAGTGCTTCCATGTCAAATTAGTCAAATGTCTCAGGCACTTATCGAGTGGGTGAGCTATGAATGCTGTGTGCCTGCCCAGCACAAAGCCATGAGCAGCTTCACATCTCACTACCTGTGTTTTCTTTTCTCTGCTTTCTGGCCTCAGGACTCTGCCTCTTGTGCAGTGCCTCTCTGCATCAGCCTGGCAAAGCAGATGACCTGATTCACAAATGTAAAACAGTTATGTGACTAAGGCACCATCTGACACTCCTTGAGCCAAATCCCAGTTACCGAACCCCATTGGCTTTGCAGTCTGGCTTCACTGCAGTGCAAGGGAGGCAGTGCATCCTTAAGTCCATGCAAAATCTGCAAAATCTGCCATGCTCTGAATATTCTATGATAAGAGGCAAAATCAGTTATATACTCCAATGAATGACAGTCCAATAGCCAAATGACAAGGCAAAAACCTGGGCTGAGCCAAGTGAGCATGGAAACACCTAAACCACTGCACAGGTTCCTGAGAGAGGCAGAAGAGCTGGAGGGGCAGTCTGAGGTTTACCAATCCAGAATTTGCATTTGCACTGGTTTGCTCTAATTTAAGGCATTTTCATGCTGGCTTTCAGGCTAGGTAGAGGATTATCAGTTCCCCTTCTTCCCTTTGAAATTCTCATACCAATTTTCAAAAAATGATCCAGAATACTATGCAGCTTTGTTTAGATTAAAAAAACATTGCTGGAAAACTTGCTTTTGCATGGAAGTGCACTCTCTGCTTCTTCTGCTTTGAAAAGCAGATAGATTATGGGTGAGGGAACGGGAGAGGCTGTTTCAGTTTCCCCTGTTCTTGCTTATCATTTCCCAAAAGGCTTTGCATCCCACAGGACAGAAGCAGCCAAAGCAGCATCATTTTACTGTAGTTTACAATACTGTCTTGGAGAGACCCACGTGTCACGGGGTCAGCCATAGAAGCACTGCTACGGAACTTTTGTCTTGCATGCTTTGAAAACTGTTACTCTGTTTAGGTCTCTGACCTCTCTTCTAAGTCCCTGTCTTAATTATTGCTCTTGTATTTTCATTTCTGCTATTTGATCCACTTATTGACTTTTTTCTCTGATCCCATTTTATGTTGCCCTAGCAAGCCTTCCTATCCTTTTATCAACTAATGTCCTATACTTTCACACTAATTTTTTACTAAACAATAGCTCTCCAGTTTCTTTTGTAGGTCCAGATCTGTTATGAATATTAATAGCTTCTTGCAAGCTCTATTTGTGGGAGAGTGCTGGTCTTTGATCTGTGGCTTTTTCTTGAATACACGACCATCTCTGCAATCGGGTTTTGGGTCTCTTTTATGTTTTCCAACCAGATTCCTTTCTTCATTTCCATCTTTTGCTTTTATTGCAGAGTTGGAAGCTGTGGAGGACCTTTAAGCATTTTTCTTTATTAAGTAAGCCCTCTCATACTGGCACAGTCTATGGCGATTTCAGCCCTCATTGTGGACTATTTCTGTACATTCCCTAAAGGCATCAAGCCATTCAGGTGGGAGCATGTAATTTGTTTTGTACTGCAGAATTCCTGCCATGCCTATATGTATTTAGACCACAGGCAAACCAATAAAGTTGTCATAGAAACAAAGCATTTCATGAATAAATCAATTCATAACAAACTTGTAAACTTCGAAGAATCCACTGTGCTTTAACAACACATCTATTATATAGAAACACTAATCATGTTTGTAATGAACAGCGTACATATTCTACACATGTCCATTTGTTTAGTCCTGTTGGGCATCTTATAAATATTAAGTCTTTCCTGTATGTTGTGCATGTCTCCACAGCAAGAAAAGACAGAATTGGATGCTTGCATGATAATGTACCAGCAGGAATTTTTCTATTTCTTTTTTGATGTGCGAGGTGGAGGTTCAGTAAACTCTGAATGCCTTTTTTACATGCCAGTGAGGATTGAAAGTATCAGTGCAGTAATTCTTTTTCTAGTCACAGACAACTTAATAGGACTTCATCCACTCTTCATATAATTATAAAAAAGCCCAGACAATGAAAGCCTGATAAAAGAAGCAGATAATATTGCTGAGAGCTGATAATACAAGCGTAAGTTCACAGGCTGAGAAAATCCTACCTTCTTTTACTCCAGTTTAGTCTCACTGAAATACACGCACCCGTGGTGGAAATGCTGCTAGAATTGATCATAATACAGTATTGAAACTTCACTTTGCTTCACATCATGCTTTCACTAGCACCTAAGTGAAAGGGGTGCAAAACACTACCTGATTGCACAGCACTCTGTTTGCCTGGGTGGGAATGGCCAGGCCAGACAGGATGGGGATTTTTTGGAGTCTCAGTCTAACAGCCCCCTGGTTTCAAACGGATAGTCATGCAGCGAGGTAGTACTTGCTGTGAGTCGCACAGTGTGCTTGAACTCTTAGCTATCAATGCAAAGCCAATGGAGAGATATTCAAGTAGGCCCACGAGAAACCTGCCTACCAACAAGATGAAGGAAAAGGAGCACATGATGCAGGGGAATAAAAGAAATAACACATTATTAAAGAAAAATGGTTAGCATTCAAATTCAGAGGCTGGGTGTCTTCCCACAGACAGATACACATGATTAAAACACGGTCCATCCAAGGACAGCCTTATGGGCCCCATCCATGTGGGCTCCCAAGTGCCAGAGCAGGTCCCTCCCCAGCACCAGACCTTCTTTCCAGTCCCTGCAAAGGAAGGGCCAAGCTGAGGTTTCTGTTACAGCGAAACACCTTTCTGCCTTCTCCATACAAGAGCACTCATGGAAAAAGATAAGGATAATAGTCTTAAGCAACTATCTCAGAAAACATGTGCCTGAGCAACAAATTGCTAACATAAATTGGTAACAAGATATGTTATGTATGGCACATTCATGTGCCAGGCACAAAGTGGAGTCTCATTCTCCTGATTCCAGTAATTAAGCAGTAGGTTTAATATTAGTTTAATACCGTTCTATAACCCATTAATATTATGTAAAGTTGATCACAAACACCATTTACTGGATAGATACATCTCACTTCAAGGAGTTATTCTGAAACAGCAAAGGAAACACAAACAAACTGAAGCAATATATTTTATAACTACAAGTTCAAAAATGTCTCCTTTCTTTAGAAGTCATTTAAGTGCCTTTTCCAGTTCTCTAGAATATTCATTATTAGCTTTGCAGTTAAGAAAATTCCAAGTATTTCTTTTATTATATCTTGGATATTTACGGGAGACAAAGAAGCACTTTAAAAAGAAAACTCCACAACACACTTAGGTGGCCTGTTTCTCTGCAGAGTTTTCCCCTATTCACAATTGGAAGGCTGCAAATAAAGAACTTGGGTCACAGACACGTGCTGCAGGATGGGCAATTTTAGTGTTGCCTGTGCACAAGACCAAAGCTCTCACTGAGTTAGTGCTGTCCAGGAATATGCTGCAGGGATCGCAGCTCAAAAGCAAAAATCACCTGCTTTCAAATTCACAGAGCCTTCTTTTAAACTACGTATTTTACAGATATGTTATTTCCAGAGAACAATGCATTGCCCAGTAATTAGGTTCATTTATGGAATCAAATCAAGGCTGTCTACATTTCTGCTGGGTAATGTTCTTCACAAACAATCCTCTCTCCTGGCTCCTCTGATTATTTTATGATTCCTCTTGCTTCTTGTCAGTACAGATTAAAGGTAACACATACAGCTGGGAACAAACATAATTTTCCAGCAATAGCATTTTGTTTTCCTTAATAATTAACAAGTGCTGCTGACTAACCTTCCAGTATAAAATGTGCACCTTATCGAAAGGGAGCGGACACAGGTTAGAACAGCTCACTTGGGATATCAAAATAAGAAGTGTGATTAAAGCATTAAAGATTTAGAGGTTGACATTAAGGGATGAAAGGTGGAATTACTGTAAATATAAAACTGTTCAGCATTAAATGCAATGTGTTACACTTGAAACAGTCTTTCAAAGTGCTAACATTTCGGCATTAATTATTAATAGAAACTGACAGCTCATTTTTAATTTGAGCCTAATGACAAGGTTCCTTAAGAGATAAATACAACACACTGGCTCAGAGGGTTTGTGGATCTTTTGAAAGGCTCTCTAGGTTGTCTAGACCTTAATCTGAAAATTCCTCATAAAATAACAGTCTGTCCACAGAGATATATATAAAAAAAAAAGGACAAATCAATGAGTACCAGCCTGCCCTCTCTTTGGGGACACCTGCCCCACCTCAGCAGAGTGCCACTGGCAGCACTGCCCCTCTGTTCTACACGTCCAGATGGACAAGGAGAAAGTCCCAAGGGTGCACCACCAGCCTTTCACCGCCCCCTTCTCCACCAGGCAAGAGCTTTAGAGAATGTGTGTTTAGTCTTCTGAGTGCTTTTCTGGTCAGACCACAAACATCACGTTCACCCATCTTGTCTTTAGAGCAACTACCCATCTCCTTATTTGTCATAATTTTGAGTTATGTCACCAAAACAATGATTTTTAGGACCCAGTTCTGATCCCACCTCAGTCTCCATCACTCAGGAGTAAAGTCACTGCCATCAGGGATAAAAGGAGGACAGACATACACCAAAAAGAAAGAACAGGACCCCAGGTCAGGCCAGGCAGAAGGACCTTTGCTGAAACTGCTGTTGCTGCATCACTTCCATTGGTCCAAATAAACTTTTGACATGTCAGCTACCAATAAAAATACCATTATTTTATTTCTGCTATTGAAACTTCAGTTATGATATTCAATTAAAAAAAATGCATTTTAGATCTGAAATGGGAGCTATGCAATAATATCTATATTACATAAAGCATATTAAATCTTTTGTTAATAGAAACATTTGTAGTAGCCCTCAGATGCTCCTTTGGGACACCACAACTCTCCCAGAAGCATGAAGTTCTAAATAATCCGTCGGAATGAGGGTCAAACTTAGCTCGTTAGCTTTGGCAGGTGCAAAGGCTCACGAGTGACAGTGCACTTTCCTTCCAGCCACGCAAACAAATTGCAGCAAGGAGACTAAGTGAGGATATATTGCCATTCCATTCCTACAGGGGAGCTCAGAAAGGGGGGAGATGGAAAAAGTGGATGGGGCAAGCAGTGGGCAAAATAAAAAGACAGAAAACAAACCCCCCCATGTTTTAGGATATAGCTGAGAAAAATTTTCAGAAGAAAGCAGAAGGAACATGGTGATAGTTTTATCTGCTCTTACTGATACATTCAGAATTCCTCAGGGACTGGAAAGAAACGAGGCAGTTTGCAAGCTGGGCTTTCACTGTGCACAACCCTGTCTCACAATACGACAGGAATTAACTTGTGTCTACAAAAAAAGCAATATTTGGCAAAGAAGGGCATTGAGGCCATGAGGCTGTCAAATTAAAGGACATTCAGGGAAGAAAAGCACTTGTGTACTGGTTTAATTCAAGCATCAGGGTAAAGGAAGGGTAAATAAGGGTAATAAGGAGGAAGTAAGAGAAATCATTGCTTGAGAGTACATTATGATTTCACTGCAAAGCCTGCTGATGTGAATCTTTTTGGGCTTGGCTTTTCTGTTTACTCTGTGCTTTTTTTTCTGCTTCAAAGGAATTTGTGCTAGAAGTAGCACGTTAGGAGGATCAAAGTTACAAGATGACTTTTGGGAAAAACATTTATCTAAAACACTCAGAACTTGACTTCTGGTGCTATCTTGGAGTTAGTGTTCCCTCAGCTGCTTTTTGGCACATACAGTTCCTATAGCTGATGGGAGATCTGACGAAATCAGACGTGTTCCCCATTAGTGTCAAACGATCTAACTGTACCCGCTCATGGTAATGTCCAAGCAACGTATCTGGAGTAATTAAAAATAATATTTGGAAAGCAAGTATTTTTGGTTTTGTTAAACTGTCTTACAGAGATTTTGCATGATCTCTGTCAATAACTAAACACCTGTATTCTGGCAGGTGGAAAAGCTGAGCTAAGAAAAGCTTTTCAGTTTATATACAAAATAAAACTGCTAAATTCACCTAAATGAACCATTTAAAGCAAATTGCTTTCCCAGTACTACTCAGGACTATTTGCCATTTAGGAGTTGTTAGAGAAGTATGAAACATACCTAATGAAATACACAGCCATACAAAAGTCAAGGCTTTTTTTATAAGTCATTCTTTAATGAAAGATGAGGCATTTTCTTGTAAAAGTGTTGCCAGTGTGTATATTTCTAAAGCATATTAAGAAATGTACAATCAGAAGCAGCATGCTGTTCTACCTTCTGCTCATTTCCTTGAAAAAGTTCCTGTCACAAACAGAAATGGTATCTGAAAAGACCCAGCGAGTGCATCTTTTCTAGGAAAAAAAAAGATTTCCTCTTCATTTGAAGATTTGATTCCAGGGATGACAAGGCAGTTTGCAATTTCAGCATGTCTCCCGATTTTTATAAAAGAGAGGAACAACAGCTTCAAAGGCCCAGCTCCCAAGTATGAAACCCTTTTGTAAATTTATCTCTTGACTCCTAAGTATCTGCTTTAATAAGCTGGTGGCAATACATACATCCCACTTGTACATATGAGGGTCGCATCTAGGTCTGATTGTTGTCCTGACAGCCTCATCCCATTCCAGCTTTCCCATCATGTTTCACAAACACACACTCCCCAATGACAAACCTGAACTGCAGGCTTCCTGCATCCCAACACAAGGCAGCTCCCCTACAGAAGGTGCAGACCCATGTTCTGTGCCACGTTTGGAGACTGCTCACCCATCAGCACGTACCAGTATTTTCACTAGCTACACAACAGGATTTAATCTGTATTTTGGCCACATAACAGATGCACACCAGACAGAAAAAGCTGTAATATACTACCTACACATACTTCTTTGAGGCTACGCAGCCTTCTTCTGCACAAAGTGTACACATCCTATTTTATGACATTTCAAATAAGGGCAGCAAGTGTTGTTATTGCACATATCTTACTACATCAGAGCCCTGTGACATCCTCTCGAGGGCTTTTAAACTAGCAATGTATACTGTACGTGATCTGCCTTGCATGCAGACTAGAAAGTGTTCCGTGTTTCTCACCTCTCCTTCCCTCTTCCTAACCTCACAACCACCTCAACTGAACATCTATAGAAAACAATAATGTGACTTCAAACAGACAAAAGAAAACACAAACTTTACTCTCCATGATTGCAATAAACCTTGGCTGGCAGAGACTTGAGCTTCTTCCTGACTTCTCCACCACATAGGACAGACTACCACTAGCAAATCTCACGTACACTTGCAGGGTAATGCCTCGTGCCAGGATTTTAGAAGACAGCAGCAGCTCTAAGCTCATGAACCAAAATATTTTATTTTTCTAACAACATATTCCTCAATAAAACAAATGCGAAGGGCCATTCTAAAAACACAAAGCATTGTGTCCAGATTTCATATTATTTGTCAGTGAGATCCTCTCCTGTGGTTTTTTTTTTTTTTCTGTGTCCGCAGTGGGTTTCCAAAAGAGGTAAAAGGGTCTCAGTAACTATCTCCTGGCTTGCCCTCTGCAGTCCCCACTCAAGGCCAGCCCTTCAGCCAGCACAAACCTGAGCTACAGCCCCTGATGTCACTGGAGCTTCTCTGCTGTGCTGCAGATGGGGATTTGGCTCCTGCAGCCCCGGTGTACATGATAGCCCTTTTCAGTACGTGGTGCTTTATGGAGGCAGCATTAATGCAAACAACTGCTTGCTCTCTGAAAGGCAGACATCTACAATCTGACACCGAGAATTCATACACCTGAAGGCACCGTGCTGAAAGGGCACCAGGAAATTTGTTTATTTTTGTTTCATCTTGTCAAGATTGGAAGATTAGGAGGCGTGCATTTTTCAAGTGGCACACAAAGGGTGGAGTAGTGGGAGTTTAAGAGGCTCTGCCAAGGAAGAAGAATGCAAACTGCATGTTTGGAGCACTTGGCAATAGGCCCTGCAAGTCTCTGGGAAGCAGCGAGACATGGGGAGGGAGGAGGAGATGAAACCAAAGCAAACAAGACAAGTCTGAGCCCTGGAGACAGGCAGGGAGGGGCACCAGGCATTAGCCTGGGAGGAAAGGCAAGAAGCTAAGTTCCAGTCTGCAGTGTCGAAGGACAAGGAAACATAAATGGGAGATGTCTTGGAGACAGCTGAAGAGCTGAAATTTGGGGGTTAAAAATAAATTGAGATAGGAGCTATCAAATAGGTGCAGAGGTTAAATCACTTAAGAGGAGCTGGTAGGGAGAGAAATGGTCCTGCAAACCACAAGAATCAATGAAACAGAATTTAGGAGGAAAGATGCTGCTTATACAAGTGCTGACTGAAAAAATTTGAATGGGACAATGAAAACCAAGGTAGAGCAAAGTAAATATGAATCCCTGCATAAATTGGAAGTCCTAGTACACATCTTGGAGAACTGAGACAAAAGCCACCTCAGCTAGTGTAAAGTGGCACAGCTCCACTGAGAGGCAAGGATACCTTTCCCATCACTCAGTCAGCCTCAGTGATGCCTTCAGCCTTCTCTAGGCTCCTTGTGCCCTGTCCCCCAGTACTTTACTAACTACATCACATGTGTGCAGGCATTCAAGGCTAACACAGTGGTCTTACCACCAACCTTAAGAAGTGTCCATAAATTGTATTTGAGATAGGCAGTAGAAGTGGCATAAAAATATGAATATTGACTTTTATCCATTACTGACAGACGCTCCCATAAAGAAAAAACTAAGGAGGCTTACTGTGTAATTGTTCAACACAATGATTTACTGTGCAATCCTGCAAAGCTTATCATGTAACTCATTGTGAAACTCCCTGATTTACTGTGAACACAGCAGAGCTTATCACAATGTTGCTGTGGGAAAGACTTGGCACCAGCTTGGGATAGGGTTTCACAGACCATTAATGATGACTGACAGGTTCATTTCAAATGAGTTATAAAAGTTCACTGTACAAAATCATCATGCTGTCTTTGCGATATTCAGATATTTTAACTTCAGTGCTGTACAAACACTCCTTACCACCAAGAAATTACCGAACAAGCACACGTGAGACTGGCTTGGTTTACATTTCTCTCGTGTTTAATATATTATCATTAGAGTCAACCTTCACCTTTTCATGGTCTATACATGAAAAATTGAAACACTTCACTTTTGCTTCAGATTGGACTGGGTGAGATATGTACAACCCTTCAACCCAATTATGAAAAGTTAAATGCGCTCAGCTTAGGTAAAATATTTTCAAAATCATAAATCTGCACTTTTGAAGGCTGGGAGGCATGTCTATAAAATACAAAGTAGGCGTCTAACATGTCAGATAAAGCCCAGCATAAAAAGAATGTAAACGCCATTTAGCCAAATGTTCACCTGATTTCCTTTTTGCTTGGCTGGGCACATTAAACTTGAACAAATAGGACAAACATCTGATTTTTGTGGAATTCCTATGCTTGAGGCAGTCCTGACAAAATTGGAGTCAGGTATTGACTGCTGCAGGAAAGCGGGGAGATACCATCAGATTTGTGTGGCTCTGAACCAGTGCCATTCTAGAAATAGCAAGCCTGACTCTCTGTACAAAGGCCTGAAAAGGAATGGATGAAAATACCACTTGAACTACGTGGATAACATGTTTAATGTTAAATGCAAAGCTGAAGAGGTGATCCAGCAGGTACCACCAGTTCAGGCCAACTCACTGTCAAATCTTGCCCACAGCACAAGACTGACTACTTGCTGAGCACTTTGCACGGACCAACTGCAATTTTAAACACTCATTTCCCCCTTCCCCATTTTGTAAACAGTAACCTGGGCTTTACAAAAGATCAAGTCTTCATTTCACTTGGCCACACTACGAATTGCACATTATTCTACAGCGGAAAAGCTCGTGCATCAATCTTGTTACCGTGAGCAAAGGGAGGATCAGGAAATGCCTAATGCCCAGTTTACTTACAACAGCCCAGGGCATGTCACTGCACAGCCCAGCCATGCGATCTTTCCTTGTGTTGTTCAAACAGGTGGGTGCTAAGACTGGCTTCCCTTACACTAGACAAAAGCCAAAGCTGTTGTAGTCCTTCAGAGGCTTTCAGTGCACACTGCGCTGTGAAGATGCCCAGCTCACTCCCCAGTGTGTCAGGGCAGGCTGCCCTTCCCACTCCTGTCAGGGCTGGCTCAGAGCAGCCTAACACGAAGCAAAATACAACCCTGAGAACAAATCAAACGTCCCCAACAAGATGGGCCTGTGGAAATCTCCCACTCCTAAACCCCATTCAGTGCTGATACAAAAAGGCTACAAGTGGGGCTCTGCTGCCATAGCTGTGACCATTCCTTTTCAGTCAGGTCTGGACTTGGTAAATGGATACAGGCTGTAAAAACTGCAGCTGAAAATGGCAGCTTGGATACATCTCAAACTACTCTGTGCCTCTGTAGAAGAGTTCGTTTAGGTAGCCCCATTTACAGCCCACAGCTCTTTAGGCAGTGGGATGAGAGGAAGAGCAAAAGCATGCTAGTGGCACGGAGGCTCACAACCCCAGGACCAAGGCAAAGAGCAGGTTTACTTTACAAACAAACTGAATTCAGTACTAAGGTGGTTTTGGATCACACTACCTTAGCCATGACCACAAGAGGAGTCTTAAAGCAATCTGCTTCAAAAATAACCCACCCGGTTTTCATTGCTCCCATTGCAAAAAAGCATTTAAACACACTGCACTGTTACAAGCAAAGAGCACTGAGCCAGCATAGCCACAGAACTGCCTCAGCTTTCTTTTTTCAATGAATCAGTGATTTACTTCCTTGTACTGGAAAACAGCAGGATTTCCAACTCCTGTAATTAATTTTCAATACTGTAGAAGACTGAGCACCTGATTCACTGACTACAAAGGGGACCAAAGCACATGTTTCAGTTTAAGCATGTGACAAACTGTTTCAAGTAATCAGAGCCAAGGAAGTGTGCAGGGGTATCTGCTGTAGGTGCTTCCACAGCATCATTTTCCTCCTCATCTGGTAACATGAATCAGTGCTATCTTGCCACTGGACTGGCTGACCTATTAAAAATGTATCTGGACATACAGCTGTAGCCTGTGATATACAGTCAGCTCTGTTCCGTCAGATTGATTTAGAGAAAGGAATATGCTTATCTGGAAAGGTAAAAATCACAAGGCAGAAAAGGAACAGCTGGCAAGTCTTAAAGACAAAGGGGAGGCTCTCTTCAGACACTTTTCTTGTATAATTTATGCTGTAGACATTTTACTCTGTCTAATTGCCCCATTTCAATCTAATGTCAGTTAATCAATGACTTCTGCATAGCATGGAGGTGAACCCTGGATGCAGAACAAATGCATAAATTTGGTCTGCCTTTTTGCAGGCTCTACTTACAGAGCCTCATCTTTTGCATTTGCTTTCTGGAGTTGAAATTTCTTCTCTTTTGACTCATCCCCAGCAAACACCCACGCTCTCCCTCTTTTGAGTCACAGTGTTTTTGTATTTTTAAATCATGATTACACTTCTGTAAAATGTAGATTTTTGAAGTACCTCACCACTGCTTTTTACTATTATTGCTTTATTATTCTGCCATTTTTATTTGGAAGGTCTGCTTCTCAAACCTATCCAGGTGGTAAGATCCCAGGTGTATCATGAAACAAACATTGTGACTTCTTGCCTTGCTTCTAAAGTCTTGATTTCATGCCTTTCTTTCCCTTACTCAGTATATTCAACTGTACTTTTAAAATGAGAATATATTATCCCAAGCACTTGGAGGGACCCACAGGTTTTTTTAATCTTCTAGGCTAATCTATGTAGAGCAGTTGGAAACAAAAAACACTCAGAGATTACGCCAATCAAACCCCATATGTAAAGGATCTGATTTGGCAGGTGCTCCAGTCTACAACTTTGTGGCCACATTCTTCTATTACCTTCACACTAATGCTACATTTGAACAGACACACATCCAAATACACCTGCAGATATCCTGAAGGAGAACCCTGCACCTATCCCAGACAAGCAGACTCTCGCTTCTCCTTCAAACTTGCCGTATCAGAACCTGGCAAAATAAACTGAGATTTTTCATATCTTTTGAGGAAAACTGGAAAACCTGCCCCAGCAGCAGCTTAACTGAGTGTAAGCCTTGAAACCAGTAGGTAGTTTTCCTCTGTCTTCCTGAAGGCTAGATCAAGCTGTGTATGGAGTTGGGCAAAAATATAGGCAAACCATGAAAGTGACACTGTTTTCCATATTTTTTTCTAAATGGTGGAGAAATGCAACACAAGGTGCTTTATTTATCCCATTTCTTTAAATGGCCTACACATGTAAGTTGTTCTGTAAAATGCATGAAACAGTGCCACAGGTTTCTTAAGAGCTGGATGTTTATTGAGGAGGTATTTTGGAAAATTTTAACTTGATCCATTCTGCTACAAATTACTGTAGTTCTCCTCTTGAAACAATCCATGCAAATTGGATCAACCCATTGACTAACACTCTGTCCCAAAGAGAGCAAACCAGAGACAAACCCTCCAGCTTCTTCTCAGCTCCCAACTGCCACCACCCCAAATCTTTTACCATGGCCTGCACAAAACACATGGATGCCAGGAGGCTCGTGTTTTGATTTACAAAATTCTTCAACAATAGCTTGGGTGTGCACAAGATCAGGCAGGTGAGCAAGCACTGATTACCACAGAAACCCTTTGGCTGCACAGGAGATCAAAGGAGAGCACAATCTCAGCTGCAGCTGTGTCAGCTCAGCTTCCACCAGCTGCATCCCTGGAGGAGCTGCAGCCCCTATCCCCATGTTCCTGAGGAAAAGTCTGGAACACTAGATCTGAAAAGTTATCACAGAACAATTTCTCCAAGATATTAAATCTAGCTACTTTTTTATTCTTCTCAGAAAGCTTGCCTTTCTAATAAGAAAAAGCTTACAGAGACATGGGGCAGGGCAGCTTCCTCCAGGTTAAGTAAACGCTATCAGAGTGTTTACTTACCTTGACTAACCCACGTCTTCCTCCAGCGGGACAGGGAGGCAGGATCAGGACAGTCACAGAACAGCTGGTGGGAAGAGCAGGGCTGCTTCAGCCACAAGTCCCAACATCGAGCACGTCCATAGCAAAGACACAGGCCTGGGGGCCAAGCTTAAGGGATAAGCTGAAGGTCGGGGTCAAAAGCAGATACACTCTACAGACTGCCAGCCAGGTCCATGCTGACAGGACAGCCCTGTCACCAGGCTTGGAGGCCCACACACAGGCCAGAGAGCACATCAGCAGGACGCACAGACCAGGAGCTGGAGACCAGCAGCCCCACAGCACTGGTGAGAAAGGGGCAACTGCAAACAGCTGAGCTTAAATCCTGAGTCCCTGGAGGGGGTGGGATGCCCCAGGTGAGGCTGGTCAGGGTCATTAACACCTATCAGTGCCTCAGGGCACCTGACACCTCATTCATTTATTGTTCAATTAATTTCAGTGCACTTTTACAGCAAAGTGGGGGTTTAGACTGCATTGTACCATGTGCTTAAAAAAAAATGTACAAAACCCCACCAAAGCAAACCCCAGGTACTCTAGTGAAAATACTGAGAGAGACCTCTGTTAAAAATACCAGCTGTGATACGGAGCCTCAGAGGGGCTATGAAGTTTTATTCAATATTTCCTAGTTGAACTCAACATTCTGCTCGGGGAGCTACAATAGTGCACAATCAAAACCTTCTCTTATTTACCACAACAGTCTACTCTATTGTGTCACATCGTTGCTGGTACAGAGATTATTTGATATCATTTTTGTAGTTGTAAATTACAGCTCCAAAATTTTCCATATGCTTTATTCAATACACATTGAACTGTTATGTTAATTATTCCAAAATAGGTGGAATTTGTCATAAAAGAACAGATCAAGATCCCACTAACTTAGAACAGCCTTTTTCTTCTGCCTGAAAAGAGTAGGACTACCTGGGGATATTTTTTTCCTTTGCCAAAGGAGAGAATCAGACCGATGAGAGTTTGGCTCATCAGGAAGATGTATAATGTATTTTATCTTCAGTTTTTGAGAAAACCCTGTGTCAGAAACGTGTATTGTAGGTGGAATAAATTCACTGCTGTATAAAATTAGAAATCATTCTGAGATCACATGTAAAACAAACATGGTCAACAATAAGGTTGTTTTAAAAGCTATTTGATTTGTGGTAATATTCCCCTTCTAATACGCTATCATTAGTATTTTATTGATCTCAAAGTTCTTGGTATTTCAAAGGTCCTGATTAAAATTTTCTCCAAATATGAGAAAAAAATCTATTGTACCAATTATATGAGCAATCTGAAGTCTGTGGTGTGTGTTGCTTTACAGGACAAAACAGTAGCAAAAGGAAATAAAAGCCAGTGTCAATCTTCAATGAAATTAACACAATTTAAAGCTGCTCCAGGCAAAACAATGAAATCTGTAATTTATCAGCACTGGATAACATCACCAGGAGAATTATTTAATGATTAACTACAGTGGGCTGGAGCCTGGGGTGAGGCGTGCTGGCTTACGGCTGCTCTTGGAGCGTGCTCTGCCTCGGAGCTGAGGCACCGGCCATTTCCACTGGAGAATGGACGCCAGCAGGGCTGTCCTGCTGCGGGGGACGTGACCGGGGCGAGGGGAATATGGAGATGACCTCCTCACCAGCTTGGCGAGCGTAGGAGTGCTCTGGACTGGCAATGAAAGCACTGATGCATTGGAACAGCTTTAAATGCAAAACCAATAAAACCACTCACCATAGGAAGGGCAGAAGCTGCTCTGTCACTGATGCAGATTTTATCATTGACCCTTGTAGAAACAAGATTTCACACCAAGTATTTTTTGCTATAAAGAACTGAAAAGGGGAAGGAGCTTCATGTTAGTATTTAATATTGTAGCTTAAATACTGGCAAATTATATTTCTGCGCTTCATGGGAGCAATCTGCTTCTGTGACTAAACAGATTTTTGTGTCAGAGCGTAATGATGGGGCTCAGAGTGACCAGGGGAAGCCACGGGGAGAGGCGCTACATTTATCAGCCTCCCACGGGGTGCAGAAACACAGACAGCATTCCAGAACTGGGGACCAACGACCTGTCTGTACCCTGGAAATAAGGAAACTGGGACTAAGTATCAAGCTACTGGAGTCACAGAGAGGCCAAACTGATGTAACCAAGAGCAGACAGCCTTGGGAATGACCTAACATGGTTTGTGAGCACACACGCACCTCTCATCCTTGCACATAGCGGGGTTGCTCAGCTTTGGTGACCACTGCTGGGTGTTCCCCTCCCAGCCCCTCCCTGCACATTTCACAGCACCACCACGGGCAGGCCGAGACAGCCTGGCAGTGCAGGGTGCCTGTAGCCACCACCCCGTGGGGCTACCCGTGTCCTGCCCGCCCCCAGCACGGCCATGCTGCTGCCTTGGAGCACGGCGGCCCCGGGTTCACATGGAGGGCACAGCTCAGCTGGGCGAGGCAGAGAGGTCCGTTCCAGCAGTGCCACCCAGCATCTGCTCTTGGGGGCAGCCCCAGGATCCCTGCAGACCTGAAAGGGATGAATTGCAAGCAGTATTTGGGAAGGTCAAAGAGCTGTTGGCTTTCCCACGTGGCTGAACAGCTCCCAGCTGAAGTCTGAGCTCCAGACTTGGCTCCGGCCCTGTCACTGTTGCTCGGCTCCTGCCCAGGGCTGCTGGCTTGGTCCTGGCACCTCCCTGGTTAGACAGCTTTAGGATGGGGATTCTGATTGTAGGTGCGTGAGAGACTCCACCAGGATGGAGCCAGAAAGCTTTGGAGCAAGTGTATTTCCTCTCCTGGGAGCAGCACTCTGTCTGCGAAGCTACGCCTCTGCATGGCTTTCTATAGCCGATGAGCAAGGAAGACACCTAATTCCTTTTATTATATTTTGTAGCCTGAAGACAGCTGAAGTGTTGAGACAGAAATATCCTAGATCAACTTCTCCATCATGGTAATCAGATAGTGCATGGGTTGTTGATTTAATAACGCATTTTTGCTATATAGAGATGCTAAGAGTGTGTAAAGTATCTTCATTTTTAAGTATTATAGTCATTGCAATCCATTGGGACATTAGCTATGTGTTACCTTGGTCATTTCGTGTCTGGGTTCTTTCAAATTCGTCATTTTTATGCACTCTCCAAAATGTCTTCAGACTGGCAGATCCTTTTTCATCGTAACTTCTGGGAGGAACATCAACAAAGTTCTTGTTGCTACAATTAACAAAAGTAAGGCTGTGTCTCCAAAAGACGATTGTCAGTAATATCTACACACAGATTGTACTATTCTCCCTCTAAGTCTTGCTGCTGATTAACAGGGTGGGTTTTTTTCCTGAAGAATATGTTGCTCTTCTAGTTTGCTATTAGCCTCCACAAATGACTGTGTGATGCAGTTTTGTGTCTCCAAGCCTACAGTAAATGAGAAACATTTTGTAGAATTTTCTTTTGCTCTTGAATTTTTCAACATGCACATGGGATAAGAATGTAACAAGACTCCAATAGAATTTTATAATTGGATCAAAACACAGTTCACCCACATATGAGCTGGATTGGTTGTGATAGATGTCAGGAGAAATTCTAAGGCAATACTAAAATTCTTTTATTCCATAACTGCCAAATAAAATAGTACTAAAAGCCCGTGAGCAAAAGCCTCCTGGTTTGGCTGGGTTTAAATAGGAAAAGAGTAATCAGATAGTGGATGAGGCATCAGTAAAATCAAATTATGTGAAGCCAAATGATACGATTGCCATACCACCCTCCCTACCTCCATTTCTGTTTCAGTTCTGAACACATTAATCATGGCCAGATCATTTGCACCTTGAATCTAAACCAGGTGTGCTGTCCCATCTTTGGGAGGAACCAAAGGCTGAGACCCCTTTCAAGTGTGCGAAATATCTCCTTGCAGCTCCTCTGGCTGCTATTAAGACCTCGTCAGATCTGGTCAGCCATCCAGATGGAGGACTGGCCAGAGTGTGCATGTCCTTTTGGGTTATTTGCACTAAAGCTGAAACACTGACTTGCTTGCTTCCGAGGAAGAGGCAGCGGGGTTTCCTCAGGGGTCAACAGGATGGTGTCTGGCCCCACCGGTCTGGGCTGAAGGATCCTGCTGGCTCCACATTTCAAAGCTGAAGTTTCCAGGGTCCCCCTTTGTCAGCCCTGCCCCGTGACCGGGTTGTTGCACGGCCCCGGAGCTGCTGCCTGTCCAGGAGCCTCCTGGCACCAGAGCTCAGCTCTTTTCTCCGCACTGTGTATCCCCAGCCCTTGCACTGCTGAGCTGTCCCACACAGTGCCATGTGTTCTGAGCCGGGGAGCTCAGGTGGGCGAGCTCCAGATAACAGCAACCCTTCCCACACGGGGAGCCGGGAGCTGTGCACTGAGCTGGCTTCCCGGGCGCTGCAGGACCCAGCTCGGAGACACTGAACTCGGCTCCAAAAGCATGAGTGGAGTAAGACAGCCACTGCCAGAACGCTCCTGTTCCTTCACGAAACACAAGGAGAAGCTGTGCCGGAGCGCTCACCGTCTGCGTTAGAGCCCTCCGAGAGCAGCCTCGGGCAGGCCGCGCAGGGCCGGGGATGAGCTCACCCTGCCCGGCCGCAGTGCCCTCCCTCGGCGGAGATGGCGTCACCCCGACCTGCAGCCCCCGAGCACCGCGAACAAAGGCAGGCAGGGCGAAGCAAGCCAGCCCTCCCGAAGCCCCGGTGCAGCCTCCCATTGTTGTGTGCAGCGCCCAGATTTTATGTCAGCGATGCAACATAATTAAATAGATTTAGATTAGATGAGAATACATTAGACACAGTGAGACGCTACCTTCCTGCCTGTCCATCCCTGGAAGAACTGGGCACAGTTTCTTTCCTTATGCATATTCCCTTAATAATATATTTGTCACAAGGATTCTTCCTACACCCATCTGGCATATAGATATTTTTCCAAATTTGTCATTTTTTATGTTCCAAAACCTATTTTACTTCAGATGCTTTCATAATGAAGCAGCTAAAGCCTGCCATAGCTTGATATATGGAGCAGAAATCACATCTGTGCCAGGCTGTTTTCTAATCAGATAAAGCACTGAATACCTGCAGTGCTTTTTCTTCTGGCCTTTGAATAGATGTACCTGAGTGACTTCCAGTGCTCGTCTAGCTTTGCATTTTCAATTACTACAAAACACCATTCCTACTTTTAGCTTTCAGCTAATTTCAGTGCTTTTAAAGCAAAAGAAAAAGAACCATTAGAATTGCCTAGTGGTCCCCCGCACAATGCAAACCATGGAAAGTCATTCTGCAACTTGGGCATCAGCCCAAACACTTGTGCTTGAACTGGAGTGTACTTTTCAGAAGGACATTTGCCCTCATTTCTCCTTTTAATGCTGTCAATCACACCATACAATTTAGATATCTGTTACTAGTGAGGAGTGAAATGGGCAGCAGAGTGGTGGGGATTTCAGTGAGTTGTTCTTACCAAATTTGGGCTCCAGACAGAAGGAGAAAAAGAGGCGTGATGTCCCATTTTCACCAGCACCAGCATAAGTCTGTGGTGCAAGGAACTTCACTTAACAGAGTCATAGGAAGATGCTTCTACTTTTCTCTGCGCCTTCACCTGCCCTGCTGTGGCCTGGCTCCTCACCACTGCCTGGCTCCTTTGCATGCACACAAACAACAGGCAAGATGGATTCTGCAGGAGATAATTTCATCTGAAGCCACATTAACTCCCCAGACACACTGTCTGCTTCTCGTGGTACATCCCAGGAGAGGCTTCGCTGGCACAGCAGAGACAGGAAGGCTGATGGTTTGTGGCACTCCCCTATGCCAAATCCCGGGAGAGACTTCCTCCTACTTTGAATTTCCTCTGTTCATATAAAGCAAAAGGACAATCTGAGGCATTGCTCTCAGTATAGTTCAAAACACAGTTTGAAGTGTGAATTTTTCAATATTTGAAGCATTGGCTTTTATGATTTATTTATTGATATTCCAGGACAAGCATCACAGAGTGAGGCTGGCACCTACTCCAAATATAACAATCATTGAATGAATAGCAATATTTTCATAGACATTTTGTCCATTACTATGCAGATAAATTTTGTCTCTGTATAATAACACAAAGGTATCGAGATGATAAGATCAAGCATATTGGAGAAACGCTAAAAAAACCCAACTCTGAGCCACAGCAGTTCGTATTGTTTCATTTCTGACAACAGCACGAGCTTTATGAACAGAGCCTGACTTTATAGTGGGTGTGACTCAGGCATAGGAGGTGTGCAGGGTTTGCTGTCTTTTATCCCTTGAGTCCACCTTGCAATATTGCTGGTATCCGTGTGTAACAGATAGTGTTGTGCACTGGGCTGGAAGATAATAAATAGATGTGAGCTGATGATTTACAGGAGGGTGCTTGGAACTCCTTGAACCACTGGGGAAGGGAAACTGTGCCGGTACAAGGTTGTGCTGTCAACCTCGCAATAGTTTTTCCTCTCTCCTGAGGGCAATTTCTCCAAGATGTAACTTGCTTCCTGCCTCATCATCTGGAAATTCACAAATCAGAGGAATTGTGGTTAATTACTAAAATGGCTGATCCATAGATCCTTGGCTGTCAGAGCCTGGGGGGAGGGGTTTAATTGTTGTTTTGCTCTGAAAAGATTTCTCCTAAAGTGATGAAATAACTCACATTAATGAAGATTGCAAATAGAAGACTTTTGTGATTATTTCCAGTTGTTTGCAAGAATTGCTTACTTAAAATGCATTGCTTTCTTAACTGAAGAAACTGATATTTCTCCAAACATCCAGAATAAATTTAGCCCTAAAACATTCATAACGAAGGATGAATGCATATCCAGGCTACCACTGCATGTGATCTCTGATCATACAGTAGTTGAGTTATACAATCACAGTGATTTATGGTACTAAACTGTGGAGCCTCATATCTGCAGGGGTGTGGGTAAAGGGGTGGAACTCTCATCAATCAAAAGACTATACTTGTTCAGCATTTGGATAATTAAGGCAGACAGTAAAAAAGCATGAAATAATATTTAAAAAAATGAAATCAGAATATCTATTTGCATAGTGTTATTAAGCAATACAGTGCTGAGACACCTTTTCAAAAAGCTTGCCTAGAAATCCACTTATTATCTTGTAGCACTTGATATATGTGTTCTTCAAATTCACGCCGAGGGTATTTGTAGAGTTGTTATATAATACACATACTGTCCTCGCCTTAAAAAAACGGGATTACAAATAAAGGCTGTCTTTTCAGTTTATTCCAAGACAGAAACAAAACAAAAAGAAAGAAAAGAAAAAAAACGGCGAGCAATTTTAAAATGCAAAATTCTGAAATTTCCCTCATCCTACTGATAGTGCTTTTCTTCTGATTCACCAATCCCAGGTAGGGATAGTCAGGCATAATGAGGGGCTAGCACAGGGGAACTGTATTAATCAAACAATGTTCAAAAAAAAAGTTTAATTAACTGCATATTTTGTAAAAGCCACATTTCATTACTGTTTGTTAGGAAGATGGAAGCATGCACTGGAAACACTAATTCTAATTATTACTTGAAGTGGGAGTTTTTGGCAGAAGGTCAAGGAATAATAGAAGAATGTGTGAATCTGAGCTACAGCATAGCAGTAAGACTAATCATTTGAATACAGCCAGTTGCTTTTTCTTGGACTGTCTGTGTGCTGTTCAATGTTCTGGATGAATCTAACACAATCAGCCTGTTCTCTGGTGTATATCCACTTCCTGCTGACTCAGGGCAGCTTGCCTCTTCTGCCATTTATTAAAATGAAACATTCCTATTAAAACACCATTTTTCAGAGAGATGACCAAATAGATATTAGTAATGACATTATTAAAACTATTTTGTTTAAAATGAACTGTCACACTTGTGTGTTGCAAAGCAACACAAACAAATCTATTTCATTTGGTGAGAGATTGCTTTGAAAAGCTGGATTTCTTTCTTTCTATTAGAAGGTATTGCAGAGGGGATGTGATGTGTGCTCCAGGAAACCTCCAGCTTTTATAGCTATTAGAAAGGAGGAATATTGTTTCTAGTACTCTCCATAGCAAATAATGTATAATTCATGGCTTTCATTAACATGCAAATATGATCCATGGTCTCCAATGTTTATATCTCCTAATAATCTATTAATGGTTTTAAAAGTAAAGGGTAATAGAAACATTTTGTATGAGCAACGTTTACTCGTGGCTGTCTGTGTTTTTCTCTAATTGTACAGTATAAGCATGTATAGAATTAAAACAGAAACAATGGAAATTAATTAACCTATGATTCTCAAATACATATTTATTGAACAGAAGGTCACATGGCCAATAATTTGAGATTCACTCATGAAAGACCCTATCATCACTAGATGACAACATGCCTTAGAAAAATCATGCTAGGGAATGTAAAGGTACTTGTTCTGTAACTATTGCTTGAAATGACCCCTAGGTTTGGAAATGGGATTTCTATTGAGATTTCAGCTCCCCCATCAAACATGGATGGGACAAGAAACAAAGAAATTTATCATACATCTCAAAGACTTGGACTTTTTCGGTTCTCTTTGCAACGGCAGTGGATAGATGAGATTTCATGGGGGTGCAACCTTGTTTAACACTTTAGGATCAGCCACTCTCCCCTTCCATGCTCTATCTGAAACGTTAGAGTTGTCAGTCTGAAAAAATGCCAAAACCCACTTCTTGCTTTGTCAGAGCAAACATACAGCACTGGCAAGCAGATAATTCCAGATTTTGGTGGTTTTTTCCTGCTCTGAGCACCTGCTGCTTGCAGGTTTGCATGTTTTGCCTCCAACTCTCTGCAGTGCTGTTGCACAAACCCCTCCTCCAGCTGATACCCCAGCCCATCGCTGAGCCCCTCACCTTTCCCCCTCCCTCTCCACAGGAGGATCTGCCAAGGTTGTGATTCACCTCTGTATCAGAAACCACACAAAGAGAAACAGTGCAAGACATGGCCACATCTGCTCTTTGTAAAAAAATACATTTAAAGTAATGACGCTGTAGGCAACAATAAACCATTTTAATCAACTAATGGAAAGAAACATCCTGTCAAGGACAGTTTTGATGATTTTCATATTATAACCCATGAGCACTGGACAGTATTTTAGACCAGGGTTGAGGACTTTTCCTCTGAGTCTGAAGAGTTTGTTTGAGGATAAGGAGAAAAAAATAATATGTCAATCTCCACAGCATTTCTCTGTATTCCTAATAAAAAATATTCCTCATACCACATAAATGCAAGGGGAATGATGGACTTCTGAACATTTATTAACAAATAAACACAGGGCCTTTTTTAAAACAAATGCATATGTGGTGTAAAAGCCCTTTATTGTACCAGCTACTTCCTTCCTAGGATGCTGATTTCTCAGAGAAATGAGAACAAATTATGTAAGGCTGGGAAACACAGACAGGACTTTGAATCAGCACCTGAGCTCACCCCTTTCTGGGTAACTCTGTGGCATGCAGATCCTGACCATAAGCTTATGCCAGTGTTTTAATCTCCTGTGATGATCTTTTTCAAGTTAACTGTGACTAAGAAGTCAGTCTTTTATCCCCACTCTTGTATGTTATGCCTCTATTATATCTACCTCCCCTTTGAGGCATGGAAGGACACTTCTGTATTCATAACCCTTCCAGAAATGAGAATTGCCTGAAAGCTACAGCTGGGTGAATTTGGGAAGCTGGGTGGTGGGTCCACCAGGAGAGAGGAGGGTCAGAAAACAGTTTCTATGCTATTCATATTGACCTATACGTGTAGAAGAAAAATTGTTTTCTTTAGTAGAAGCTACCTGTCAGTGTAAACAATCACATTCACAATGAAAATACGCCAATTTTGCACAACAAAACAGCCTGTTGGTACATACACTTCACAGTTCGTTACAGATTTCCTTAATTAAATGAATGTAACAAGTTGATTAGACTTGAGAAGCTCTGAGAAAAGTCAGATCCATTTATACTGAAAAGTAGGACTCAGAAATAAATTATTCACAGTTGATTAGACCAAGACAAGCATTTCTCAAACATTTCTCAATACTTCAGAAAAAGCGACATATTGAACTCTATTTTACTGTGAGGCTCAAAATGGCAATTAACAGTCCTAAGCTGCATATAAAACCCAGTATGAACCACGTTTACAAGAACATTGTGTGTGAATCAAATTACTTTATCTTTGGTTTGAAGAACTTAGAAATAATTGCCAATAAGTATTCATGTATAGGACCAGTTTTTTGAAACAAGTTATTTTAATTACTGGTAGTGTCAGGAGTACGTGTAGGCGATTTTATTAGACTTAATGTGTTTAGTGAAGCTCCCTGAACTGTAGCTGGTTTATTTCTGTAGAGGATGAAATATTTAATATATCTTTATTATTCTTACTTTCTAATACTGTATTTATTTCTAAATGAAATCCCAGCATTTGATGCTTTTGTTGCGTTCACAGAGAATACCAGGATGAAGCACAGCAATGTCTTATCCTCCAGAAAATATGAACATCATGTAGATGTGGCTTTCTAAAGACTCCACTTGTAAAATAAATTCCTTTCAAGCTGTATGTATTTAGAGCCCTTTCCATTTGTACCCACACCTGGACCCCGACACAGTGAAGAGCGGAAGCTCTTCCACGAAAGAATGTGAATGAGAAAAAACAGAGAGAGAGGAAAGGTCCCTAAGATGTGAACATCGTGGTCCTGAAAAATGATAGAAATCCTTGATGATTTTCATTTAGCAGCTCTTTCACTTCTAGCAACGTTTTTCTCAAGCATGGAGTTCCTTGAACTTTCCACATCCAAATTACTAAGAAAATTAACAAACAAATTATATCAGCAACTCTGTCAGTAAATGATGCTAAGAAGGCAATTCCAAGATATCCTTGCAGGTGAATGATCAAACCTTAGCATATATGTCTACCAACCTTTCAAGTGATATGAATTGTGGATTTGCTTGCTTTTCTGTTCTCCTTAGCCACTGAGGCCATCCACCCAGGCCATTTCCAGCCCTGCAGTGACAGTCAAACTGCCCAGAGCAGCTGCCCAGCCCAGGACACTCCACTGCGCTGTGCCACAGCTGCGGGATGGGCAAGGCCATGGCCCGCCTGGCACAGAAACATGCACTGCAGGGTCACAGGAACAGAAACATGTACTGCGGGGTCACAGGCACAGAAACATGCACTGCAGGGTCACAGGAACAGAAACATGTACTGCGGGGTCACAGGCACAGAAACATGCACTGCAGGGTCACAGGCACAGAAACATGCACTGCAGGGTCACAGGCACAAAAACGTGTACTGAGGGCTCACGGGCACAGAAACATGCACTGCAGGGTCACAGGCACAAAAACCTGCACTGAGGGGTCATGGGCACAGAAACATGCACTGCAGGGTCACAGGCACAAAAACCTGCACTGAGGGGTCATGGGCACGGAAACGTGCACAGTGGGGCCATGGGCACAACCACGTGCACTGTGGGGTCACAGGAACAGAAACATGCACAGTGGGGCCATGGGCACAACCACGTGCACTGCGGGGTCACAGGCACAACGCCACTGTCTCCTCCCTCCTCCAGGCATAGACTCAGCCAGCTCTACACCGACAGGAGGGTTGAAAGAGTAAGGCAATAAAGGTAAAACCACGTGGCACTTCACCATCATCCATATTTTTCATCACCCAATTCCAAAGGTATTATCTTGAACATGTCAATCCCATGCGAAGGTTTACAGACTGCAAACATTCATACTTCAAGGAACACAACAGTTATGCACTTTGCTGGTGTGATATAAATTAGCAGTTTCCCACTCTTCATTGCCACAATAAATCCACACAGAAAGAACTGTTGGTATATACAACAACATCAAAGAGCCTGGAATAGAAATAGTGAATTGCAGTTATAAAAATAAATTTCTATAAAGAAGAGAGAAGCGAAAAGGAGACGAATGTTCTAATCTTACCTTCATCATAATCTTATTAGCATTTCTCAGTGAGTAGTTCAAGTATCAGTCTATACTCTTATGAATCTGTCTCATAAATATGTCAAGTGCAAAGTATAGTTATTTTAATAGTCTGTGTTGGTGGGCCATCATGGATTTAATTAAGAGACAACTAGTGTATGAAATATGACACAAAAGCACCAAACTAAATGGAGAAATGTTTTACTGCAGATTTAAATCAGGGACACAGAAGTAATGATGATCTGGCCTTCCAAACCTACCTACATTTAATTAATGCAGACCAGCACAGACCTGTTCATATAGGGGGAAAAAAAGAGGCATTAAAAATAATGATTTAAGCTATACTATGTTATTTATAAAGACATTTGCATTATCTCCAACAGCATTATGTTATTCATAAATGTGCCTTGGTTTGTGGCACTTAAATTAATTTTCAAAAGCTGGAAATGCAACTCCAATAAAAATTAGTAAAATACTACTTTCAGCTATCCATTTTTCCAAAATGAAGCCCTTATTATGCTTCCTGCCTTATTTTGAAGGGTCTCAGAATGCTCAAATCATTCTGTTACAAAATTGCCAATATCCCTCTAAGGTGGCAATGAAAACTGTTATTTTCCACCCGAATCTGCTCTTTCTCCATCTTTCTCCATCTTTTCAAAAAATGAGGGCACGCTCAGCACTGTGAGTATGCAGGATTAGCTGTTCGAGCACTGCACAATCCTTCCTGCTATCATTTTGGTGCACTGCTTTGACTTGATAGGAGATTTGGCAAGATACGCTGGTTTTAAGAAGCAGTGCAAGAGCATACATTTTCACGTTTAAATTCCTACTTATGAGTTTAACACTATTTTAGAAAGAAAGAATCCAATAATTCCACGAAACTATTCCAGTATCTTGAACTGATCTTGCAGAATCATTGACTGCCAACAACATCAGTTGCACTGAAGTTGAAAGCAAGGCTTACTATTGATTTGTAAGGGCACAGGAGCAGACTCTCAGAATAAACAGTTAAGAATACGCCTGTCTGGCTGTAAGAATTGATGCCTGGGTCAACTACAGGAACCATATTTACACATGATTTTCATGTCTAAGACTTTGCTTTTTATTAACCCGATCCAACAGGTACTAGCTATTTCGTGTTAACTTTTATCAATTCAAGTGGCTTCCAGTCATTTAGAATAGAATAACCTTTAATTGGTTGGTTGGTCTAACAGGCAGTTAAAGTATTCAGAGATTTTATTAACCTTTTATTACTAAAGGAGAAGAAAAAAGACAGCAGCCAGAAAGCATCATTAAGTGAACTTAGTCCTTATTTTCAGAAAACTCCGAGCTGTGGACTCTAGGTCTCTCCAAACACCGTAATTTGGACTGCCAAGAATGTAATAAAAACTGTAAATTGACACAAAAATGAAAGTACTTGGAAGAAATAAATTCATAACTACTTTTATTTTTTGGTGAAGAAAACATCAAAGGTTTGCAACTCAGCCTGGAAGGCAAAAATGGATAAAAGGATAGTGCCTATAGTTTCAAAATATTTTTCTCTTTAATGAACACTTGAAAATATCCATAAATCTCTTCCAGTATCACTGTATTTGAAAAGCAGTCAAGTCTTTTGTGCCTGACATGTTTATAGTAAATCTATTATCATCTGTTGTGTTTGCATAAATTGTCCAAAAGTTCATCCTGTCTTGGCTGTCTTTCAGTATTCATTAGTATTGAAGTAATTTTTGGAGTAAATGAAGGGGAAAAATGCCCAGAAATTGAGATAATGCATAGAAAGAACGAGACTTCATAGAACTAACAAGAACAAACAGAGCTTTATTCAGCTAAATTCAAAGAAATTTGTTTTTTATTGAACTAACCAGTATGTAAGTGTGTAATAAATAACCACAGACAATCAGGATGAAATTCTAAATAATATACGATAAGGTAGTAATACAGTCCCAAATAGGTACTTATATGGACACCTAAGTAATCAAATGGCTCTTGTCACAGGTCTGCTGTGAGCCATCACCTGGATTGAGCACAGCTTTGCACCTTCCTCTTGTAGTACGAATTACAGTGCAGAAACACAACGTGAGTCTCGATCTTTCACCTTCTTCCTCAAGTAAGAAGACAAATATAACAAAAATGGAGAAAATAGCCCTGACAAAGAACCGCCGCGGGGACACGGCCTGAAACACGGGGCTGGCCGAAGCTCCTGTCTGAGGGCAGGCACTGCACAGCTGAGGGGCCCTGCCTTCTCCTGGGACAGAGGGTTCGGGTGCCTCCAGCCCCCAGAGCTTGTCCTGGCTGAGCCATCGGCTCCATCCAGGGTGTTCCCCAGCACCCACAGCCCGCCCGTGTCCTCTCCCAGCCTCGGGGTGGGAGGTGTCCCCATGGTCCTGCCGTGCAGTGCTTGGCTATGCCGTGGGCGTTTGCAGGAGGCAGCACCAGCACGGCCCCCTTCCCAACAGGGAGAAAGGAGCAAACAGCTTTCAGCTTCTCAACAAACACCATTCAAGAGCTTCCTGTCAGGAATAATTAGAGGCACTTTGGGTGGCTTTGTAACTGGAGCATCTAAACACCTTTCAGGTTCCTTGTAGCACAAGGTAGTGACTTGATAAAAAGGGCTGAAAATCAAAGACATAATTTTGCTGAGTTATTCAAGTAACAAAGAGGTGAATAGGTAAGAAATAACTGTACTGCTTCACTGCAACCAAAGAAACAAGGAAATCCAGAGCTTTCTAGTCTAGACTCCCACGGAATCAAACCTGAAGATGTGCAGGAAGAAATTTACCCTGGTCTACACTCTACACAATGTGTTCATTAGATTTTAAAATAATAGGGCACTATATCTCTTAGCCTCAGGGCACGGTTTCTTGTGATTTCCATTAAAAGTCTTGTTGACAGCAGGGTTTGTTCAATGAAGTGTGAACATAACAATGGTTTTACAGAGTTTTACAGAGTAACTTCCATTCACAGAAAGCTCCCCACACCTCTGTATCAAAAACAATTTGCAGAATTAAATATTTAACAAACAAGTTTGAGATCTGCAGTGATTAAATTAGTGAGATAATTAGCAAGATATTTAAGGTTAATGTTTACAAGTAGGTTAATTATATCCTTTCCCAAATCTCTGTTTTCATTTCGTTTGACACATGTTGCAATAGCAGTGAAAGTGAGGCCACGCTTGCAGAGGTGGCAGGCAAGGCAGCCTGTGTCACCAAAGGTGACTGGATGCACACTTCTGAGGGAACTTTTCTCCAATATACAGTCTTAGAGCTTTATGTTCTTCATGTCCCAGCAGTTCTCCATCATTTAGGGTGAATTCCTTTGAATACCACTTCAGATCTGTATAAAGAAACGTTTTCTACAGGACTTATGGGATTTTGTAGCTTCAAGGCTTCATACAGCTCTCTGATGTTAATTACAAAAGTGACAGCGTTTAATGCTCTGTACTGAATTTAGTCTACATGAACAGCTCCTGTGTACAAGATTGCAGACCCAAGGCAATGTAGAGAGCTGAAATTCCCTCTGATTGGATGTCGATGAGGTTACTTCACATTTACTGTAATGAAATTAAGAACAGAATCTGCTACAATGATCAGCAGGATGGTTGTAGAGAAACAAGAAGGGAATCATGTGCTACAATAAAGTTTTAAAAAACTATTTAGCAGTTATTTGTACAGAGGCAACAGGACATGACATCTGGATTAACTTACATAAAGCTATTTTGAAAACACGTCAAGTCACTGTGGCCATGGGCTCTGAGAAACCAGGGAGCGCAGCCATGCATGCAGTGCAGTGCTCCCCGGCCCTGAGCTCAGTCACGAGCTGATGCTGTTGAAGGGAAAGGTGCTGAAGTTTTCCAGTAGCAGAACAAACATTTTTCAAGCACCTGAACACTGTTCCCTCTTCTGCCTGACAGAGACTGTACATTTCTTGTCTTCTCAGCACAGCAGAGCCCAGGACCAAACTTCCCAAACCCTGATGGGACTAAAATCCCACATATGGGGATGAGCCTCAAAATTTCCACCTCTAAAACAAAGGAAGTTGAGACCCAGATATTGTCAAACATTACAACATTTGATATTCAGACCTTATTTAGACAGCACATGTGATTTGTAACCATTACATCTGCCCCAGCACATTTTAAAAGGTTTCCCCCTTGGTAAACATACGACATGTTTGCTGAAGGCCTCCCACTCCAGCCGCCCTCCTCCAGCCACAGGCAGCCTCGGAAAAAGTTCATTTTTCATTCGTCGCCAATTTTTGATTCTTCCGTATGAAAAGACAGTTGCATTTCCCATCGGGTCAAGGCTGCTGGGGAGCCTGTTCTCACGAGCCCTGGGATCCTGTCCCGCCCCAGTCCCTCGGAGTGAGCACGGCTGGCTGTCACCACGCAGCGAGGGTGGCTCCTGGAGAGACTGTGCTACTTCTCATTCTAACACAGCTCCGGTGCTCCCATCCCCTGGAATAGGGCCCATTTCTCCCCAGGAGGAGGGTGTTTTCTGGCTGTTAACTGACATCTGCTTTCCCTCATGTGGACTCATGGCCCAGCCTTCCCTTGGGAGAGGCACAGGCAGGGCTGCCAGGCCCAGCCTGCCCAGCTCCTCCATCCCTCCCCTCGATTGTGGGGTCGTAAAGCTGTTACCGGGAAAGCAAAGCACACTCGCCGTGCCCCAGGGGAGGAGGGAAGCCAGGACTGTGAGGGACTACTGAATAAAATGGCTTGTGTAAAATTTTCTTCAGCTACCATTTTACTGAGAAAAAGAATGGATCCAGAAGTCTTATCCCTGTCTAGGGAGGATGTGCTTTTCTATACCTCTGCAGCTATAGAAATCAACCTTCTGAGCAAAAGGAGTAACCTTTTAAACTAGAGTGAGCCACAGCAGTTGGTTCTTGGGTTCAGCATTCTGAGAAACTCACGGCACTATGCTGAAACTTTAATTGTTTTCTGAATATTTTAAGCTGTAATATTTTACTCAATGTTGTTTTGTTTGGTTTTAATTTTTTTTTGGTTGTTTTATTCTAGTATGGTGCCGTTATTTGATATATTATTTGATCATTTTGCCATACCATTACAAAACATTAACGTGCCCATGCCTGCTGGACACTGCTGATAAGGAGGTTCACAAGACAGAAGCTGGCGCAAATCAGTCTCTGTCCTTTTGAAAAATTAGTTGAAGTAATTTCACATTTTTACTTTCCCAAAGAGACACTGCAGCCATTTCTCTTCCTTTCTTATTTATTGTTCAAACCACTGCAATGTAAACATATACTTCTCTATCCTACATCCCTCCTGCCGCAGACAAGCCCTCCCCTGTAGTATTTCAGGGGCAAGCACGGAGGTGGGGATGCTCTGGGCTGCACTGCATTTGCTCAAGTGACTGCTGTGAGTATACATGCAAGTAGAGCAACTGATTTTTGAAAGGCAGTTAGATACCCAACCAGTAATTGTGTGCACAATTACTGTGATTACACATGTAATCACGGTCATTGTGCTTTTAAATGATGCATGTGCTATTCTAAAAATTCACTGCTGTATTACTAAAATTAATGGGAGCTTTGCCATCAATTTAAACTGATGGAGGATCAAACACTATGCATTGTGGCAGTATCCAAGATATATCCAAGAGCAAATGCAATTTTTGAAACCCAAATGCTAAACTCTCAGTGTATTGAAACAGTAAAAGAGGGAAGGAGACATAGTTTTTTAGCATATCTAGGTATATATTCATTATGCATTCATTAATAAATTATCATTTTGAATAGAGTTCTGGATTCGATTCAAACTACACTGACATTAAGAGAAAACCAGGGCTCTGGATCAAGGCTTCTTCCCTTAATGTTTCCAATTAGCTCAGGTTATAGAGCTGTGCATGCATTTGCTCATGACAAAATCTTCAGCTTTTGACTGCCTTGTCTTTCAAGAGTTAAACGAGATTTCGCAGTGAAGATGCTGTGCAATACAGTAGGTATAGTGATATGTAGTATTTCACATCTAGTCTTTGTCCATGTCCTAACAATGTGCATTAAATGTGTTACTATTGTCTCTTTTTCCGATTAGTTTACAGCCCTGTAGTTCCAGCTGTTTTATTCTGAAACTCTAAAACCCTGTCACTAGGGAGTTCTGTGTAATTGCCCATAATATGCACCACATTATCCATTTCAGGAACTGTGCTGAAAGACAGCAGCAATAAGGGGTTTTCTAAAGGCAGTCTGGTTTACACTAATGGATCTAACAGGAAGGAAATGCAATTTGAAAGAAGCTGATGCATATGTTCTATTGTTGAATATAATGTTTGATTTAATTATTAACTGTCTGTGATGGAAAGTCAGATCCTGCTCAGTTCTGCTTACAGTTTGGTACTCTGCTACCAGTAAAAACAGATGAGATTCAGTCTTAGGATTTAAGAGTTCTTTGTAAAGTACTGACATTTAATTGTGCTTTTATAAAATATCAGCTGAGGAACTTCAATTGCACACTTCTTCCATGCAGACTGGCTTCCTTTTATCAAGCTAAATATACAATATAGAAGCCAACTCTTTCATTTTCCCTTGCATAAATCAGGAGATTCTCAAAGTTAACAATCTGCTGTAATTATTTAAATAAATATGATCCAAATTGAGTTCATATTCACTGCTGTTCATGACCTATTCATTTTTATTTTATTTTACTTTCATGTCATACACACAGCACTGCAGTCAATCTACTGTATCACTGAGGACGTTCACAATGGACCCAAGTGAATTTTTAGGAAGGAGTTAAAATGTGCTGGCATGACTATACCTATCCTTCTTTTATCAGGGACAGAGGATTTGGCAGCTCGTTTCAGTCCAATTCTATAATTGGTGTTTTGTGATGTCTAGTAAATTGTTGCATTGTGTTACAAAGGTCCCTAATTCCATGGGTGGGTGTTAACATGCTGTAAGGAATGAATTCATTATGGAGAACTCTTACCTGAAATTCCATTATCCTTTCCTCACCATGGTGACTCCTATCAAACTCATTCATATAACGTAATCTGGAAAGAAATAGGTACTGATGCTAAACGGCTGTATTTTCAGAGGAGCTTAAAGGTAAAAAATCACAGCTCTTCTGCATGATTCAGACAAAAACAGTAGTTTAACAGCACTAGTAAACAAAATAATTGAGCAACGTAATTTCAGTTTTGTATTTTGTATCTGTCTGGTGAGATTATTATCGCTGAAACTATCTTAAACAGATGCCGAACTGCAGCTGAAATTAAACAATAGTAATGATATTTGGAGTGCATCCAGAATGCAGCTTTTGTTAAACATACCTTTCTACAAGTAATGCACACAGCATTGGCTCTGGGGGATGCACCTTACCTTGCAAGCTCCAAAGAGATTGGTTACTTCTGTCAGGAGGGTAATGGAAAGAAATTAAGTTCCGAGGAAATACAGCACCACGCCTCAGATCTCTAATTGGTTTGGACAGTTTAAGGAAAAGTAGAGACCCCTTCCCTGGCATATTTGCATTCTTGGTGTGAGTCAGTAAACTTCAGGCAAAGAGTGTGGAAGAGCCACTACAGCAAAATCCATCTCGCATTTATCTGGAGAGTTGTGCTTGTAATCTGTTCCCTGTTGTAAGGACCTGAAAAGATGTTTTGAAAATCTCAAACATTTTGAATATTTTGTTTTAGAGAAATACCTAAGAGCTTAGATCAAAATATATCCAGACAGCTTTAGCCCATGGCTCCCATCAGAGCAGATTTCTGCTGGGTCTTTCCTGGCTCAGGAACATCATAAAATCAATCTTTCATAGGCTGTTTCGGGACATCTGAAAAGGACTTCTTCTGAAAAGCCTTGCCAGAAACCAACAAATGCCAAGACGTGCAGCTTCTTTCAAAAAGTTATCAACAAACCTGCAAAACAGGTATGAGCTGAGGTCAGCTCTCGTTTTGCCTAAAGTTCCCCCTTAGTTTCACTGTTACTCCTACTCCCAATTAAAAGTTTATTGAAGCACTTTGCATACTCTAGTGTATTGAAGAAGCAATTGTTGGAGTGAAAAGGAAAACTGTCAGTTCTGAAAATAGCTTGGACTACTCATGTGTCATTCTCAGTGTATGCTGAAATATCCAGAAAAACGTGGCTCACACTGCAGATTGCATCAGATACCGACACATGCATAAGCAACTCTCTCCCCACTTTCTCCTCCTGAGGCTCATTTTTACAAAACACATGGTTAGAACTAAGCCGTGCTTTCTGCCATTGGAGTAAACTACAATGGAGCAGAGTACAAAGGAAATTTATTCCCCATGCGTGTGTAGGATCTGCCTGTAGAGCTCAGTGAGAGAATTAACGGCAGACACGTGTAACCAGCACGCTGCAGGGGAGGGGGGAAACAGCCTGGTTCATTTTCTTGAATCCCATGGCCACACCTCAGGTAAAGCTGTGTATGTGCTGAGTGTCAGATCATTTGCAGATGACAAACGCGAGGTTCTTGCGCGGGTCCTGGGAGCTCATCCTCCTATCTCAGCCACGCCAGAACCCATCCGGCCTGAGCACCCCCAACGCACCCCCAACGCACCTGTGTGACCAATCCACCCACACGTTCCCTTCTTCCCTTCTCGACATGCAGCACCCTGCACTGTTCATGCTTTGTCTCTGTCTCAAAGTACTGCTGTGTTTGCTGGCTTAGGCATGCCCAAGAGGGGGATTGAAAAGGGTCTCGGTGGCTACGCAGAACGGCAATGGAATAAGGGTGGAAATCATATTCACAGGGAGACAGAACTGAACTCATGCAGGTGTTTCTCCATGTCTGCTGTGACTCCTCTAGGCAGCAAAACAGGTGAGTTTGCTGCATGCTAATCAGGAAAAAACCATCTGAAATATGCATCTGCACATGAGCATCTGTGCAGAGTTTCTCCGAACCAGTTCTCAAGTGCATTTTTTTCCCTGTATGGGCCTCTTTTGTACTTTGTTGTGCCAAGAGGCTTATTTTGTATAGGTGGAGAGACCCCTATCCACCAGTCATCAGGGAGTGCTATTAATATGCAACATCTTGAATGCATGAGCTGAATGACAAGCTGGCAGTGTTTGAGAATGTGTGGTCCAAGTTTATGTCTCTCCCTGAAGAGGCGAAAAGCCCCTTCCCGAACTCTCTGCCAAACTGTGCAAGAGATGAAAGAAAGGAGAATGGGCAACCTATTTTTTGCTTCTCTCTTCCTAATACCTTGACACTATCGTTTCCTTCCCCTGGCCACAGTTAATGTGGATGGCTGATTTCAAATAGTTTGCTACTGAGTTTCAATGTTGAAACAGAACAGGACAGCAGAGTCGTTAAATTTTTTTTTGACAAAATGCTTGTGGAAGAAATCAGAAACATTTATTAGACTTTTTATACAAAATTTGTCTTTTGGATTCATGCGTCATTCTCTATCCTCTGTCTGAAACGTCCTAACAATATTGAGTTAAATTGAGGTCCTGAATTTTAGGCATTTTTGCACTTTGCTTTTGGTCACATAGTGTCACCATGCAAGGCTCAACTCAGTGAGTTTTTAAGCCTGGAAAAACCTGCTGAGTCTTTTATGTGCCTGCGTAGCAAGAAAGGATACCAGCATGTCTCATTATGGATTAGCTGCAGTTTGATCTAGGAAGAATAAATGGGTGTTCCTCATACTCCTCACCAAGAAGATGGGGAAAGATGCAGAGGGAAGAGAAGGAATTAGGCAGTCACCGTCCCTGGCCTCTAAACCAGCCTGTGGTTGTTCCCAGACATTCAGTGGGGCTCAGGAGCTGGACTCTGCTTGTGCAATTTAGCTGCATCTACTGAGATGTTCACCTAGGTCCTCCTGCACAAGAAACGTGCTGGATGCTGTTATGATAACACAACATAACCATGCTGTGGTTTGTTTGCAGCACTGGTGCCTTAAACAGATACCTTCGGCCCTCACCAGCTGTTCAGCTTTGGGGTGTTCAGAAAGAATTAGAGAAACAAAGACCCACAGATTTAAAATTTGCTTCAGAGTCTTGTGATGGAAGAACCCAAAGCACCCAGACAGGCCCACATGTGTCCATGTAGTCTAGGTGCAATGTCCACCGTGCGAGCAGAACAGAAATAAGCCCACCCCAGAGACCTTTCCTCGGTACAGTCACTCCCACTGAGCCCATGTGGCCAAGCAAGGAGCTGGTTTTACAACTCTCTGTGGCAGTGTGGAGTTAGGACCTGGTTTTGCCATACTCGATCCCAGCTAGCTGGGGCCTCCCAAGCCATGAGTTTCAGACCAGCATCTCCCCAGCAGAACCCTCGCTAGAGTCTGGCCTGATCAGCCAACGGCTCCACCCCAGCCTCCACGCAGAGCAATAACAGGAACAGCAAACTGGGCTTTTCAGACACCAGCTGTTTCCCTGGCATCGCTGCCTCCCTCTCTGCATGTGCCTTTGTCATTCCCTGAATCTCTGCCCGCTGCACAACTCTTGGAATCAGTTAAAATGACTTTCGGGATGTTTTCCTCTTGCCTTAAAGGACTCGTGCGCTTTGTTTTTCCCTCAGTCACAGCAGAACATAGAAAATGGTCTACACGGAAAATGTGAAAGATGGTTTCTATGTAAATTGAAGGTAATGTCAGCCAAAGTAATTTGCTCATTTAACATCTATAAATAATTTTGTATTCCGCATTTACAAATTTATATTCTTTCTTATGGGGAATCTATTTTCTCCATATTCAATTCATTTTTTAACTGCTCCAACCATTTTTCACCATTCCATAAAGCAGGTTCATTTACAAATTATGCTTATCAATCACAAGGGAAATTACATCTTTTATTCCTTATTATGAGATTGAAGTTATATCCCTTTTTTGGGAAGATTATGTAGTATCTTACCAAAAATTCTTTTCGCTTCAGGGAACAGGGGAAAGTAGGGAAGGTCAGACAAATGCTGCCAAAGCAGTAAAATTACTAGCTACAATTATCATCTTGAGAAAAAAACAGTTACAGTTTGTGGAGAGATGTGGAACAAGTACAAATACATACTTTTATAATGTTATGACCTTCCTTAAAATTCTGTCTTGCAAATGTGTTAAAATGTAGGTGAGTTATTAAGAATCCCATAAAATAGACAATCTATTAATGGAGAAGGAGCTAGAAACAAACTCGCATTGATACTTTAAATCTGAGAAATATGGATTTCTATCAGCTGGCCCTCAGAAAGAGTGAAGAGATTTTCTCTCAGGATAAGAGACACCTGAGTAATTTAAACTTTCAAGCTGACGTATCTCTGTTGTTGAGCACATGTAACCTCCCCGAGATCACAGACAGGTGATAGGCACAGGTCTTCCACAGAAGGGGAAATCAAAGCTTTGAATCATACCTTCAAGGGCTTCTCACTGAGAGAGAAATAATTTTAAACTAAATTCTAGGTATTGAATAAACACCGCAGCAGCACGGATGGCAGCAGCAGAAGCTGGATTGTACCCAGGCTGTTCCCCAGCTCTGGCCCTGGCTTTGCATAGCGCTGTGACTGGGACTGGGGCAATTCCAGCTGTGGCAGAGCAGGCGTGGGAGTGTCCCCACAAGCAGATGAGCCCCCTCCTGTGGCAGGCAGCACCAACCTCTGCCCACTAGAGAGGCCATGCCTGCAATATCAAGCATCCTTTCTCCAGGCACACTGTGGTGTTTTCTAGCTGCGACACCTCAGGGTGTGGCCAATACCCTTACAAACATCCCGTCCCTTCTATGAGCGACGGTGGCTTTACACCAGCAGGCTGCACTGGAGAGAAAACATCTTCTCAGGGTTAAAACACACCGTCTCAGCCTCCTGCTCAACTGCCCCCCTGCAAACACCACACAGATCTAGACTAGGGGCTATTTTAATGACACCAGATAGACTCCACTTACCCTGCTGAGGGTATCCTCTGATGCCACTACAGTGGTGAACAACTTCCCCCTACACTGTCAGCAAGACAGATGTGGATTTCTTCAAAATAATAGAGATCTGAAAATAAAAGGATATTGATTTAGGCCATCTTGTCAATCACAGGAAAGAACTGTCCAACAGGTATAGCATAAAGGGAATTTGTAACAAAATGTGCTTTTGTTTCCGAAGACCAGCAGATACACGTGGTTTTAATGTTGGTTGGATGGACTATGAACTTCCAAGCATGTCCTCTGAGACACAGCGTTTTGACGGAGACAAGCAAGACCAAGAGAACAAGCTCTCCACTGGACCAAAAATAATTATTTAACCAACAACCTCATTAGCACCTTAGAAGGGCAGCAGCAGGAAAATCTGAGCAATGTGCTATGCAGCTGAACTGAGCTTGGCAAGCACCTGGTACCTCTCGCCTTGTGCAGATCCCTCAGCCACTATTGGTACTCATCTATTGCCCAGGTTCCTGATACCTGGTTGTCTTGAGATGCTACTGACACAAAAGCCTCCACCATTTGGATCTTGCTGTGCTGCCCCTCATTCACAGTAGGAAGGATGCTGCCAGCCTCGGGCACGCTGCTCCACGCTGCCGAGTAACCCCAGATCCTACGGCCAGCAGGCACTTGCTATTAAAATGCACAGGGAGGACGCCCAGGGTCTCACGGCACAGGGCTGCACAGACAGACCCATGGCATGGGACACTACACAGCCTTTATATTAAACAGAGCTTCAAAGCTGCAAAAATATTAACAGACACCAAAAAATAGAAGCATAAAGGTCCTTTAATAGCCCTATGCTGCTCTTGCCATGAGCTCAAGCGCTTAGTGAGGAAGTGACCTTTACAAAATTATTGTTTATGATCTCTCCGTGTGTGCCAGTATAGGCACAAAGAGTATTCCAATTTATTTAAAAGGTTACATATCAAAACTGAATATGCAGTACAACTGTGTTATCACACTGTATAGCTTTTACACAGGAAATCCAATCCTTGAGTATGACTTCCAGGCACTGGGGCCAGATTCTCTCACTATCCAAACTAGAGATGAAGAAGCAATAAGTAAAAAAATAATTTATTCATCCTTCGTTTCTTGTTTTTAAATTATCTAAAAATCATTCAGAAAACTCCCCAAATAATCCCCGGCTTTAAATCACTCACAAATTTCTTTCAATAAACAATATTTTAGCTTGCAAAATATTTGAACATGGGATTCAAGGTACTAAATACCTTTGCAAGCCAAGGCTGGTCATGCTGAAAAATTTGGTCATCTCAGTTTCAGAACCTGATTCAATTTCTTTTGAGATGTATTACCCTCTTATGGTACCTTACGCATCATAAACAATCTCCCCCTCCCCTGCTGCTTGTTACAGGCACTGGTTGTGCCTGCTGAGGGAGACTGGCTCAGCACTGCCTGTTACCTGCCCTCAAGCTGGCTCTAGTAACTAGGTGGGAAACCACTCCCCTGCTCCGAGGGAATACCTGTGTGTGGGTATTTCCTTGCTCCACCAGTAAGAAACTGCCCTGAAGTAGCCATAGGGAATATGCCTTTCAGTTGCCAAGGTAAAACATGAAAACAGGACACATTTAGCCCAGCAAAATAAGTGGTTCCACTCTTGTGCACAACAATGGATGAACTCCCAAAATAAAAACTAAACTAAAATTAAAAAGTGCATTCCTGGACTGCAGTTATCAATAAGGACCTCTCCTCCCCTGCAAGATCAGCAGCACAGGGGGCTGCCAAGTCCAGGTGCAAACCTCGCTCAGGCTGTTGTCCCTGAGCAGCCCCCTTCCCTCGTTCCAGGTGGGTGAGCTCCCTTGCCTGGGCTGGCCCATGGGCTCCTGTGGTCACCTCCACAAGCTGCTCTCCTCTGAGCCTCCCCATGCATTGCAGCTCTGGCCAGAACTGATCCCACTGCATCTATGGAGGAGTCAAGCATCCCTCCTGCTTCTCCTTGGTTCTAGAAACACAAAAGTACCTGTGCCAAGCAGGCCCACACCCTGTCCTTCCACTCACCTGCTGGTGTTGGTTTCTTCTCCTGGTGTGGAAGACTTGCCAAGCTGTCATTCCTATTGTGTTCCTTAGTAAGAATATTGTTTTCAGCTCCAGTTCTTCCTGCAAGTCACAGCAGGCTCTAGATTATGTTTAAACTGGATCCACCACGAGAACAGTTTTATACAAACATCTTATTAGATCTAGGACTTCTTATGTGAAGTCAGCTTCTAATTGAAACCACACATCCCATTTTGGAGCTCCAATAACAGCCATTGCATGTATACCACTTTTTCTAAGCTAGCCCAAACTATCAGCCATGGCAACCTACCACGATTCTTGTCTTCAATGGTTAAAAATCCAAACCACCACTTCCTTAAAATTATTCTGCTCGGATGTAGTCACTGAGCTTGCCTGTGGTCACGTCCTGACAGCACAAATGAGGAGAAATTGGCCTCTAAGATTCACTTCATGCTGAAGTAAAATGCTCGATATATTTTAAAAAATTCCTCAAATGGAAATTTGAAACCCGCACGGTTTCTTATTTTCTTGTATATTCTAATTTGGTTTTGCTTCTCGATGAATCCTGCAACTCACAAGGTAAAGATTTTCCAAAGTGTTCCATCCAGCCAAAACCTTCCTGGAGGCCTTCAAATATGCAGTCCCACAGAACAGATCACAAATATCAGGCAGCATGATGTAAAATCCAAATCTCACAATTAAATATATCACTGAAAAATTACCTTCTGCAAGTATATGAAATATCTAATTGAAAATTTGCTTTTGCAAATATTCATGAAAGTTAATTTCAAGTGCATGTATGCTCGTAGAGAGCAAATTCACAAAGTCATAGGCATGATCAATTTGGAGTTAATTTCTGAATTTAAATGAATATTCATAGACATTTTCAACTATTCGTTTAACTTCAATACAGACTCATCAGCACTCATTTGCACCTAGTTTTTATTAGTGCAAATCAGGACTAAAAACACTGAAATCAAAAGTTGAGCATGTCTGAAAAATCCTTAAAAATCACAATTAAACCAGCCTTTCTTATCTTCAGAATGGAATAAATCTAGCTTTCTTTTTCTAGCTTCCTTTTCTATCAAAATTTGAGAATGATTTGTTAACTTTTGAAGTTATTGTTCTGCTGTCAGCTAAAGCTATTTATATGCTTTGATACTAAACATTCCTTTACATAATGGTGTCTCTTCCTCCCAATTCCTTAAAAATTACTCATCTGCAATACTTTCTTCCCCATTTCCTTGGATTCAGTTTAAATGAAGTTTATAAAACTCTCATTAAATTGTCTATTTCAGGCTTATTTCAAATGCTACCAAGCTGAATATTAAAAATTCTTCCACTTATGAAAAATTTGACAAAATCAAGAAAAAGGAGGAATATAATTTAGACAGTAAACTTAAGCAATGGGAGGTCAATGAGTTATTGAACCATTTTCCTGAAGAGTAGCAATAGTCACACTTAGGTTACTTACATGTTTCGTGTTCTCATAGGACTGAAGAGTTTGTGGGATATGATAATACAGTAAAATTGCATTGTTTGAAAAGCTTTAGTCATGGAACTTTTCTTTCACATCTTGTGAGTTATTCTTTCTCAGTTTGGAGAGAACTCAGCAGTTGCTCATTCTGTTTGTCTCCAAATTTATCCGGAAATGCTGGGGTGACCCCTGAAGCTGTTTAGAAAGATGGGACTATATTAAAGGTCATATTTTCAAAGATATCCTAGGTGATTTAGAAGTATAAAGGTCTATTGTCCTACAGGATTCAAGATGTCCTAGTCACTTCTAGAAAGGGCATAAATCTGTGACTATTTGGCTCTTCTGGCCGTCTCCCGAACATTACTTCATCAGAGCGATGCACAGTGACATACACTGAGTTGCATCACAAAAGCTAACAAATTACATTAGAGCTAATCAAGTTTCTGCTCTATGATATCAAACATAAGCCTTTTCAGAAAATCCAACAATGAACCTGGTGCCCATCATTCTTGAAGAGTAACCAATCCTTTCTTCCTCCTTTCCCCTGGAAAGATGAAAAAGAGATGTAGAACATCATCTCTCAAAAAGGATGTCATGGCACCTTCTGGATGTCACAAATGCAATATTTGCAGTTATTGTTTGCATTTATATGGAGTTAATTGCTTCGCTACAAAAGAATTTTCTCAGAAGTATTTGCAAGAAGTGACAAATCAAAAAAAAAAAAAAAAAAAAAAAAAAAAAAAAAAAAGGGTTCCCCCTCCCCTTTTATTCTTGAACCATTTTTCTTAGATTATCCTAACATCTAAAATCAATATTTTTCTCTCTACTTATTTTCTTCAGAATCCAGCTTCTGGGCATGTTTTATACAAGGCAAAGTGAAAAGCTTAGCTTTGAAGTCACAGAAAACTCACTGGCCAAGTGTATCAACAATTCACGGAAATACACATGAAGGCATAGAGGGGAGAACTGGTGCAGATCAGAGAAACTACCCAAGCTGCTGTATCAGTTCAGCTTCATTTATTAAAAGGAATTGACAAGATACTCTGTATCGGAGTCTCAGATATATTACTTACAGAACAGCAGGTCAAACTTTATGAGAAATTTCTGTTGCTGCCTTTTGAGGATGCAAAGGTCTTAACTGCAGGTGGATCATTTAACTCCCCTGAGATAAGACATTCTTGTTCCATCCTCTTCACCTTTATTTCTTAAATGATATTCGCTCTTGTGCAATAATCAGTAATTATCTACAGCGCTGAAAATACAAACGAAACATGACATTTCCTTAAATCCTTTCCTATTATTAGAATACTGAGACAGTCAATGCTAATTGATTAGCTAAGACATGTCTTAGTGAAGGAAACTGGTTTAACACAGATTTTAATTTCAATTGCAGAATTCTGCAGTATTCTTTCCCATTCAGCAGAAATAATTTTCATCCTTGTCCTCTTTGCTTTCTCATTTGCCCCACAATCATTTATTCAGCTCTGCGGTTGTGAAGATTGCAGTAGCTGTTAGTCTACATGAAGAAACTGTTATAGGCACACCAAAGAGATGATATGAAAATATACCATTGTGATTCATAAGTTTCTTTAGGCTAATTTATATTTTAATGAATTTGGTCATTGGGAATTGAAGTACTTTAGCTTCAGAAATAGAGCTTGTTGAAAACCGTTCGCTGAAATATATAATTTTCAAGCAGGTTTTCAGCCAGCTCAAATCATTGTTGAGATCCATTATTTAGTGAACCAACACTTCAATAAATAAGACAGAGATACAACTTTTGTATAATAATCCATAATTTGATATGTGAGAGACAGGGATAGCAGAGAAAGCCATGCTCACTGGGACAAGCTATTTCTGAGGTACAGTGCAGTTATAAACCACAATCTGAAAATTACTCTAAAATCACTTCGCCATTGTTTTGTTGCAGGAGTGGCTTCTTTCAGGAGATAATTTAAAGCCATTTGAAAGATGCCATCAAGATTGAATAGACAAGTTCTAGTCATAACTGGGAAACACAGGAGTGGCTCACGTGTTGGACAGAGGCAGGAACGGCCTGATGGGAACACTGATAAGGTGGAAGTGGTCAGTGTTGCAGCCTGGTGTCACCAGAGCTGATCTGAGGAAGATCACCCATACCAAAAATCCCACAGCTCTGAAAGAACTGTAAAACGAGCACAGTTCTTACATTAGCATGCAACACAGCATTTTGGGGGGAAAATCCAGAACTCAGGTTGGTGAAGAGAATTCAGGCACTAGTGAAATTGCATTGGGAAGGGGTGTAAGCCTTGCCCACGTTGGGTGTGACAATGACTAGCCAGTGCCTTCTGAATTCACACTGAACCTTAAAGGCATTCATTTTCCCTGTAAAAAACCACTGAATTTGAATTTTACCTAGGCTGGATACAGTCCAACATCTGCAAAATCTAGATTTCCATTGGCAACACTCAGCTATAGAAAACCTGAGCTTTTAAAGAAGCCCCTCGCACAACAGACATTTGGGAGCTCTGGTTCATTAGCTGTGGATTACTGAGCTCACTGCTGCTGGAAAGCCTGGGCTGTCATGGTCAAGCCAGAGTTGTGCGTGGTGGCCGCTGTTGGCTCTTTAAATAGATTACTTCAGTTTGGATGGAAAGAACATGCAGATTCAAGATCACAATCAGGAGGATAGGGAAAGACAGAACGAGATTAAGAGAGATATCACTAAAAAACCTCACATGCTGAAAACAATGGCAGTAAAATCAGAATGACAGAACAATCATTTATGTCATACCAGTTTGAAAGAACATCGATTTAAAAGGTGTAATCAGATCCATTTATTGCAAGGACTAAAAAAATATGGAAACTGTGAAAGTGAATACAAATACATCCTTTGCTGTATTTTAAACCAGTAGCATAGCTTTACCCAATTAGAATGAAATCCATCTTATAAGAAATATCTAATTAGATATGGTAAACTTATTTTATTTTAAAAGAAAGACATTGATGACTCCTAATTATACACATACATGTTCTCTAAGTAAATTACTTATTGTCTAAGTCATTACGCCCAACATGTCCTTATACAACAGTGGCATCTAGTGGCCAGCGGCCAGGCTCTGATCCAGCTGGAAAAGGGAGATGGTCCAACGCCCGAGTAATAACAAACACCGCCGGGTTTTTGTTGGTTTAATAGATCGCATTATTTCAGATAACAAAATACTTCATGGATTATTATGCTCATGTTGATTATAGGCCTTTCAGCATCCTAGCAGAAGGCAAGAACCGATTGATACTCGGACACTGGGAGAGGAAAGGGAGAGCCTACCCGCTGCCAGTCCAATGGAAACTAGGGCCGTGCCAGGTGCTTTCTGCCACGGTAGCGACATCGACACATCTAGTGTCTTTCTGTACCTCCAGATTTGTCCCCTGTAGTCCTTTTGGTCCAGGTTTATCACTCAAGTTGGGAGAATTTTTGCTGTCAGCTGGGTGTTGAGCAGGGCGCTGACCCGGTGGGTCCATGCTGACGCACAGCCGCACCCTGCGGGCAGCACCGGGAACAGGAGCCCCCGGCCACCCCCGGGACAGCCGAGGCAACCCAGAGCCAGTCGTGCATCCCAGCCCACAACTCCTCACATCGAGCCGTTCTGCTCCACGCCCTACGCCTCAACTGTAGTCAGGAAAGTCTTCTGCAAGCTCCTCTGCTTCCTGTCGGCCACCCGACGGCACACTGGTGAGAATACAGCAGCATGTGCTGCCTCTGATTGCAGCGCTAGAGAGAAAACACCCAGTGGAATAAATAATTACATTTTACAGACCTGCATCCTGGAAGTATTTGTAATTAATGAGAAACAGAAAAAAATGACGTGATGACAGCATACCCTAAAAGCAATGCATCACCATGGCCCTGAATAACCCATCAGCTGAGCGAGCACTGCATCTACCAGCAGATCTTATTTTATGAAAAATAAGAACTTTATATTCTAGAACTAGCTGGAAGTTCTGGGTAACAACATTGTGAGTACACACTCTTGCTACAGATGCCTACCACAGGCTCCAGTGAAAGCCATGTTTTAGAAAGTATATGCCTCTGAGATCCAGTACAGACCCTAATGGTCAGACATGCAAACCCAAATAGTATTTATCAGCTCCTCACTGTAACAGGCTACTCCTATTCCCAGAAAAGCCTTGGAGCTTGATACCAGAAGTCCTTACAAATCAGACATCATCAAATTGTTAGATTGGCAAGCTGTGATCACGGTTATCTGTGATAACCAAATAAAATTCAGATTCCACCTCAATTCACAGGAATGCAGTGCTATTTCCGAGAGTCTACCAATTCAAACATATTCCTGGAAGATTTGAGCCCTTATTTCTTGACAAATAAATATCATAATTGAGATCATTAATTAAATTTGGAAGGTCTTTTTTTTGTGACTTCTTGAAAAAAAATCACAATACATTAAACAGAGATTTTCAGCATCAACTAATTACAACTAGTATTGTCTCACATTTAATTTTTCCTGATCAATGACATTATAGAAAGACAGACAGAAAATCTTGTAGAAATCAGCTGCTTTGTTAAGTTTTTTTGGAGATAAAAGACAAGTCAAGGATTTCATGCACCAAACCCGATCTCTAACCAGTCTGGGATTTTCCCAATTCCCTGCTGCTGGGTCCCACTTAGCCGGCTTTTTCCCTCAATCCAGCCATCCTGCGAAGGGCTGCACTAAGTCAGCATTCTTCGACTGGATTGTTCCGGTGATCAATAGAGAAAGGACAATGATTTATTTATAAAGCAGCAATGCAGCACTGCAAGAATTAGTTCTCTTCTGGAAAGGTTTCCCATTTTACACATTTCCTACATAAAAGAATGCACAATAAACTTCAGCATGAATTGCAGTGCAAACCACATTTTAACTGTACTCCTTCATTTGTTTCTTTTTGAGAAGTATTGTGTGGTTTTGATGTTTGGCTGTTGGGGTTTTTTTTTG
>VZTA01026264.1:192444-209532 GCA_013398855.1 Mohoua ochrocephala
TTTAAACCTCAAAAACAACCCCCCCCCCCCCCCCCCCCCTTTTGGGTTGTATGTTTCTTCATAATCATCATTTTGCAATATAATGTCAGAATGAAGCACAAAAGAGAATTTTTTTCCAACAATTGGAATTGCCATGGCAACACCCCAGATCTCAGATAAAGTTTGGTCCTGTACTGATAGTCACATTAGCATTTGTTTTTGTGCTAAGCGCAATACTGCATGTGAAAAGCAACTCAGTCTCTCTAGTTATGTATAAGAAGATTTAATTTGATTATTTCAGAAATGTGAACTATAAAATTTTGACAGCTCCATAGAAAGCTTCACCTTTAAAATCACATTTTTGAAATGACACAAATCATCAGAAGAAAATTAGGTACGGCTATCAATATTAAAAGCAGCTGTTTGCATCTCTAGTCTCACTTACGCTGAATCTGAATAACCATCCACTGTCCCCTTTCCAGCAACTCTTAACTTCCCCAAACATACTGATCTCCAGTCTTTGAATTCACATACATATATAAAGAAACTGATGAATTTAAGCAACACCTTCAAGCACTAAAGAATCAAGGTATTTTTCCCAGACATATTTATGAGTAAAATTTCCTTATACTATTGTAAAGAATCAGTTGAAGATAAAGACAGACATTTCTTTTCTGACACACAAAAATCCTATCCAAACTATAAGGAAACTAAAAACCTTGAAATTACAAATATTCTGTGCTGGCAAATCTACATATAAAACATATACATGTCAAAACTCTTAGGATGTCTCCAGGAGGCTTTTATTCTGTATCATTACTCTACAGGCTTGTAGAACAACCTACCAGAAACAAAATACAGAGGGACAACCACGACCATTTGAGCTGAAACCTGATTCCTCCCCAAGCAGCAAACAAAACCAGGATATACTTTCTATCAGAGTAGCATACAGTTCAGATTTCAATCACTGATTTTTTCAAATACTGTAGAGCCAAACGCTGTTTCAAAAAAACATGATGGAAATATCTAGGAGATAACCATAATCGGTCCCAAATAAACTGGCTAACAAATAGACAGAGTGCCAAATCACTTACTATGAATTTTAACAGTTCTGACGACAAAATAAATAGCAGAGAATGCAAGATGAGACTGAAATTCTGTTGCAAAAATAAGATTTGAGTGTAAATCATTGGCAAATGTCATGAACCATAAAAAAAAGCAATTCAAGTATGTGGTCTTGGTATACTCAAGCAGGTACCACATACTCTGTAATACAGTAAAGAGTATACTACACAATGTTTCCAGCTGGAGAGGGAGTAACTCAAAGGCAAGATCTGTGTCTCCTTTCTCTTTAAGGGACAGATAAGTAAACAACATTGGCTGGGAAAGGATCTTTCAGAAGCCTGACATTAAACAAAGCAGTCATGGCTGTCATTGGAAAGATCCTAAATTCTAACATTTTATGACTATACAGGGTCTGCCTGAAATACATGCTGGTGTTTGAAGTGTTACTATTCTCCTGTTCCTATTACAGATACAACTTCATGCATCCAGGACAACAGGCTGAACTCCTCAAATTAAAAATGTGACAAGCTGCGAGCTGTATTTAAGGGCAGAATAAGCTAATGACCAAAAGCACAAAGCTATGGAAATAAAAAAGCCTAGGACCAGATACTGCTGGCTGTTGTGGGGCTCACTTTCTAAGCACCCAGAAGAACTTTTAAGTCCCTGTTTACTTGCCCCAACAGCTGTACATTACTGGGTATCAGTACCTTCACACAATAGCATCCTACCCTGACACACAAGTCTTTAGAGTTAAGTGAACAGTCCTTCACCACTTTTGAGATCAACAACCTCTACTGTTGCAAAATCCTTGGCAGATAAATTCTGCACGTCTCAGATGAGGCCTTGAGAAGCCAGGAACACGTGCTGCACCAGAGTCAACTTAAATGTGATTCCTTTTTAATATTTACTATGGGATACTAGGGAAGAGAAAGGAACATTATGCTACAATTCTTCAACATTGTTTAACTTTTTTCTTTATCCTATTAATTTCTATCCTGCAGAACAGGCTGTGATGTTTACAATCATCATTTGGGTTTACCCCTGCTTTAATGTGCAAATTCTAAATTAAGAGACCTTTGTTATGGAAAAGGCAAAGCATTCTGTTCATGCACATCATATTGCACTCTCCCAAGCAAAATGTTTACTTTGTACAGGTAAAAACTGGGATCTTTTCGAAGACATAGGCATACTTTGAATCAGCTTTTCCATATTTAACATTGTTAGGCATCCCCTGTGATGTGAGGCAAAAAAAATTAGTTGAGCTATGAAAACTCAGTATTTTGGAGATCATAAGCTGAAACAGAAAATTGGGAGGGAGATGGGAAGACAGACAGCAGCAAGACTACATCACTGAGCATCTGGTTTTTTCACACCTCTCCTTGCTGCCCTACAATTTTTCTAGTAGCTCCTCTTTGAAGGGAATAATACATAGGTAGCTGTGTCACTGGTAGCTCTATCTGCAAGCATGCAGTTGTGATTTGATTATGCAGTGTTGTGTTTCAATAGCCATTTGAAGGCATTACTGAAGTGTCCCACTGCACATTACAATGACTCTTGTACCAGTAACTAAAGATGTAGTCCCCGGGAAGTGCCATTTGTTTCAGTGGAGCACAGCTGCTCTAGAGGAAAAGCCTGGGGCACCCACAGCAGCGATAGGGAAGCAAAGGGAACCGGCAGCTTCGGTCTGATTTGAAATAGGATTCATCTCCTTCAAAGTATTTATTTGCAAACACCTTGGACAACGTTTTTAGAGGAGTCTCCATTTCCTCTATTCTTAATTATTTTTTTTCTTCAGGTGTTTTGATTATTCTGCTAGTCTTTTCCAATGCAAATATACCTATTCCTTTCAAAAAAGTCTATCAGGTTTTTTTTAGCATGCAGTATGGGCATACATGGAAGTTACACACTGAAAAACTTATGTCCCTTTTCAACTTGTTCTTGCGCTCCAGTGGAGGAAAACCAGCAACCCTTTGAAATGTCTTTCTTCCTACGCAAAAAATTTAGTTTTCATTTTTTTCCATTTTAGAAAAATATTCTGAAATGACAATTGGAACCAGTAGTTTCTGAAACCATTTCAAAGAGGTTTACAACAGCCGCTGTATACAGTTATAATTATTTCTGTAGAGAGACAGAAAAAGGACAAAAATAAAATTCAAGACAATTCCAAACTCATCACCTCTTCCTAAAAATCAGGACTACGTTTCTGATGACTCTTTATTTAGTAGGTTGGGCTAGAAATCTACTTCTCATGCTGTCAAAGTTGTGTGTTGTGATATGGAACGGGTCACTTAATCTATATCTGCTGTTCTCCTTCTCCCTTCCTTAGCTGTCTAATTTATACAGTGAAATATCAGGACAGACTATAACACTGCTGCCGACACAGCACATAGGAAAATGAGGCATGATCTTTTAAATGCAGTATTCATTTTAACACTGGCACTGGAAATGCTTTACTCTTTTACAATGCAAATAAGCACATCTTAGTTATGGAGGTTACGCATACAGATGTCACAAAAGCACATTTAAAGACAGGCAAACATTTGAAAAAACCCAGAAGAATCTGAATGAAGATTAAATTTCATGGGGTAGAACTCTGATCATGAAGGACACTTTCTGCACAGTGCATAAAGGAGGCTACAGTGTATTCATTTATATTCCTCAATTGTGTACCTTTTCAGTGGGTACAGTTTCCGTAATTAGAAAAGAAATTTGGATGTTAGAGTTTACATAAATAACAAAAATCATCAAGATGCCTTTCTCTTGTGATTTTTTTTCTTTTTATCTGCTTTATAATTTTTTAATTTCCTTTATGCAGTCTCAAGATATTAAAGTCCAAATCACCTAGCTATATCACTGGCAAAATAAGTCATATGTCATGCTCAATTTTTAGAGTCATTAGCTATCTGTAGACATCGTCTTATGCAGCGGAGTTACAAAACCTAGAGAAAGACAGAATATATCTGAGGGTAAAAAGCCTTTGTGGGTGTTGATGGGAGTATATGGAAGAAACCAGCAAGAACAGTGGATAATGGAAGATTGCTAGTGCAGGTAGTGGGCTTATCTATATGACAAATTGATGAAGAATGAGGAGGAAAACTATGTTGATTTAATGCTGGCAATTTGAAGCATAGGCTGCACAGCTGTTTCAGACAGAAATACTAAGATAAATTCAGAAGCAACCCCTGCTCTGACAGATTAATAAAAGACCAGGAATTATTTGAGCTTCTTAGAGGAAGGGATCACTAAAGAGCCCTTCAAATACCCAAGATATTGCACATAAGAATAGAAGAACGGCTCATCCAGCCCTTGCCTGTCTGTTATCAAGAACACGCTTTAAACTGAGTCAAGCTTTTCTAGCACACATGAAAAAAATACATATTAGAAGTGAAAAAGTAAAGAATAAAGTGAACACTTGCTATTGATACAACTTTAGGAAAAAAAGTCATTGGTAGAACCTTCAAACAGGATACCTAAGAAAAGGCTTACCTAAAATAAATTTTTTAAAAAGCCATATTGGGTCTTTTGTTTCAACTCATCTCTTAAAATCATTACTAGCAATAGGAACATTTATCCAGGTAAAGTGAAGATAAAGGCCTTTTGCACTTCAAAAGGAAGACAAACCAACTCCATGTAAACATTTTCACCAGTGCTTTAAACGTGCCTGTGAATGCTGAGCTCTCCATTGTCTGGTCAAATATGAAAGGCCACCTTTCCCTGGTCCTGCCAGGAGTGTGCTACGTGTCCTGCATGCTCACTGCCAGCAGTGTAAGTCTACAGAGTCATTATAAAACATATTTTAGCACATTTTACTAAACAGCCAGCCACGCTTCTTAGCTGGACTTCCGACAGCTTGATTTACTGGCATTTTTGTCCAGTTCCAGGCAACCCAGCACTATCAGAAAGGTTACACTGCATCAGAAGCTTTTCACTGCTCTGATCCAAAACCCTTTGGAAAAATTATATGGAATTATTTACAAACCAAAGGATCAGAACTGAGAGTTAGTTCTACATTAGGAGAGAAGGTTCCTATGGAAGAATACTTAGGAAGTGTTAGGACTGCAAGGTAGGATTAAAAAAAGTAAAAAAAAAAAAAACCAAAACCAAAAGTAAGTAGCTTTGGTATCCCACCCCTCCTCCCTCAAAAGAAGGGAATACTTCAGTGTGATGGCTCACTAATGAATAATTCACGGAAGGTAGGGCTTTCTTTCCCAGAGGTTACAGCAATGTCAAGTGAAAACATGTCAGTCTGCCAAGAAACACCAATGGTGTGGAATATTTCTATGGAAGATGACACAATCACCCCGTTAATGATGTGAGCTCTTTTGATGAGTGTATCTGAATTACACTCCTACAAAGGATGCCAGGCATTATCAATAATTTGGTATTTAATTCTGGGAAAATTTAAAGATTAACAAGCTCCTCTGAGCAAATTCTAAAGCCAGGTTTTATTTTTAATTTATCAGCATTGCCTAAGCTTATTATTCATCACGCAGCACTCTTTATAGCGTATAAGCACTCTAAGCAATAATTTTAACACTAAAATGACCTATGTGGTAAAAATGCCCACCACCACCTCACCTCAGTTCTGGAAAGAACTTCTCAAACCTCAGTTCAATGGACAGTCCTAAACTGTGGGGAAGACCACAGGTCACAAAACGTAAGTGATTTGCTCTCTGATATTTGGGCTAAGCCTGTTTTTCTTACAGTCCCTGTAGATATGGTAGAGAGAATGTGGTATTTACCATGCTTTTTGCCAAGCTGTTGGTTCTGATGGCCAAGAAGAAAATTCCTTTGTCAGGAAACCTATTGGGAAAAGATCTGTTGTGGGTTTTTTCACCTCATTCACATCACCACCACTTAAATACAACTTAGAAATAAATTTAATTTTCCTAAACAGATTGCAATTCACAACTTAATTTATGCCTAGTGCTAGTAAGAGGTCTAAAGCACTTACCCTCCAGGACAAAATTTGAAACTCATCCAGTGGACTTGATTCTTATGGGAAAATCTTTGTAGACTCAAGTGTCTTCTTCACAATCTCTCTCTCTCATCCTCAAGAAGAAAGTTAAGATCACTTCACAGAGTTAGCTGCATTCGTAAGTCAGTGGAGGGGAGTCTCACAGAAACTCCATAATCTCTGTTCTGCACCTACATTAAGGTTTAGTATGTTTTAGCCTACAACTGAAATTCATGTTTGTGTAAATCTTGATCTGCCCAGCAGGTATGAAAATTAAGTTACAGGCAAGGAATTAAGAAGAATTTCTAGACTGAGCCATGTTCAGACAATTAAAAAAAAATGTTTAATACTACCTAAAGGTACAAGTTGTACAGGAGTGTTCCAGCCCAAAGGTGGGGTAAACTGGCCCCTAAGAACACGTGGTCTCTGAGGGGGGGATGTGTGTGCACTGCCTGCAGCAGGCTGCCAACACTGGCAGTCCTGTGACAGCCAACACTTAGAACCAAAGCTGGAATCAGTCAAGCATTTATTTGCAGGTACAAGAAGGATTTCCTTCAAAAGTTGTTCTCAAGCCTCAAGGTAGGACCAATGCACCTATAACCACTTGGATCATTTTTCCTTCTCCCTAATCACTGTGTATTTCCTGTCACATGGTCAGACATGAGACTTCATGAGCCAATATCTTTCTGGCCAAGGAACTGTTGATCACCATCCTTCACTACATCAAACTTCTTGTATCTCAGTTGCAATGATTGTTATCACACCTGTGGACTTATTCCTATCAAGTCCACTCCACTTTTCACCACAATCAGCAGCAATGTCTCTAATGAAGACAGAATAACACATTTCATTATTTTTAGGGTGACACATTTAACCTCTGAACAGTGACCACATGTTGTTCTTAGTGGTTTGTTTCTGAAACTGCTTGCTTAAGGCTGAGTCATTTTATCATGTTTAATATCCAGTGCAAGGTCTAGCTCTGCTTGACTTTAATTCAGCTTACTCCTATCCTTCTTTAACTCTTTTGCATACATTTCTATGCCTGTCAGTCCTTTCTGGGATCTTTTTACATTCTGCTAATTTACTTCTAATTATTCATCCAGTTATGTTATTTCTAAAATGCTTCTTTCTTTGTTCTGGATATTAATGTTGGAGAATGTTAAAACTTTTGAATAAGGAAGTTCCAGACCTTTTCCACATTTAAGTTTCAGGGCTTCTTTGGTAGATTGATTTAATCATTCACATCTATAGAGTATTGAGCTTTGAAATCCTCAGTTACATACAGATTTCTTTTAGTCTTGTCATTTAATTTTGTCTGAATCACACATCATACATTCTTCAATCAGCTCATCTAGAATATCTTCATTATTTAAATGAAACCTTATTGATGAAGTGAAAAAACTGTCAGCTATTACCAGCAGAAATAACCAGTACTATCAGCATTTGTTCTCCAAGCTATTCTGAAGAAGTTAAATACTTCCATATGCAGGGCTGCCCACCCATATGGTCACAACTCCTGGTAGTACTTAAAAGCTTTAACCACGCACAGAATGTTAAAACATAAAGTGCTTTAAAAAGATCCCTTTTAGTAAGCAAATTCAACCCTACAATATCCTACAGACTCACAAAACTAATAGAATTTTTCTATCATTCTCTGATTTTGGAGTGTTTTTGATTCAAAGAACATAGCTACACTAAAGCTATGAATTTCTTTTATCTGCCTCATAAATTAATATGCAGTTCTACCTTTTGTGATTACCACATCAGATTTCTCACCTTTTTTCCCACTACATGCTTATAATCCATCTAACATAGAATCATTAAGTTGGAAAAAACCTCCAAGATCATCAAGTCCAACCTTTGACCTAATGCACCATGACCACTAAAGCCTATCCCAGGGTCACATCCTCTCACTTTTTGAATGGTGCTTCTGCTCACTGTCACCTCCATCATCATTGGAAAACACTTAAACTCACTTTTTCTGCTAACAGGAGATAGATTGGCAGTCAAAAATCTGTCTTACCCCGTTTCTTGGCTTCAGACTCATTTTGCCCATCATGCCAACCTCAGCCCCCAGAGGCGGATTACCAAAGCTATTTCCTATTTTCAGCTTCTTCAGTATGCAGCAGTACATACCATTATTTACCTTTTGATCAACTACGAGATCATTTGTATCCATTCCACTCTGCATTGTGGTTACCTAAAAACGGACTGATTCATTTTTTAAATAGACATAATTTTGTTTAAAAATCATTTGCATTTCAGGCCATACTGTTCCTGGAGACTCATTCCTCCAGCTTCCGTACTGATCGGCACGTTACTACATTGCTTAGGTTTTTTGTACTATAAAAACAATGAGCAAAAAATGCCCTATCAACTAGATCATACTTTTAAATATATTGCATAACCAGAGGATTGTTGAAACCTTTTTTCATCTGGGTTAAGGATCATAACCACCAGGTTTGTTTTTATTGTTTCCTTTCACCTCCTTTTCTTACTTCTATCAGGCATGTTTCTTTGTTCCAGCGTGCATGCAAAATTAAAGTTAAAAAAGCATTCTAAAACCCGTAGCATATTTTCATGGGAACCTTCAGCTAATTTGTTGTCTTGTGAATAATCTGAATTGGTCCTGCTAAAGCACAGGAATTAGGAATCTTCTTGTGGTACGCTCCCAAAGCCCTCAAAAGGCACACAGATATCAAAGGAGATTTGCTCCAATCTACTCAATGATTCTTTTCAGCAGAGGGAATAGCTGAAGGCAAGAATGGCCTTCTTGTGCTGCAGCACTATATCCAAAATACTTCTGTGTTGCCTTATCAGCATAGGGCTTCAAACAGAATCCATACAGCTTATAGGAAATTATATGGGATATTTTTGGCAGAGTGGGAACCAAATATAAGTCTTCCAATCCTTCCATTCCTCCTGGTAGCTTGAAGGGCTTTCTGAAACAGAGATGCAATTTCACATGAAGGCACTCCTAAAGTATTCCAGCCTGCTAAAGAGCTGGAGTAATTCCCAGCTGGTTCAAAACCAGATGAGTTTACCACTGAGACCCTTCCCCCTACACTCAGCTATTGAGTCTGGCCTCAACAGAGTTTGCCCATCTGAGAGATAGTCTCAAAGGTGCTAGAATGGTTAAACTGGAGTTTCTCTTGAGCAAAACCAAAGGTGCTTTCAGAGATGTTGCACATGGAAAATGTACCCTTTCCAACAGTCGTGCTCTGTTCATTGTTTTTTCCCTCGTGTGTATCACATGAGAACAAGAAAAACCTAAAATTCTAGTCTGTTTCAATAGCCTCATATACAGTTTAGAAATGTGAACAATTTGGCAGTATAAATCATTAAGTCAGCTTAAGGAGAAATTTTTACGGAACACCAAAACGACTATTATAGTATATGTGGCCACAGGCTGAGAAATGCAATCCAGCAGATGGTCATTTGCTGTCTTAAGTGATATGGCATATAGAAAAAAAAAATGTTATTCTGTTAATGCTTCAGAAGCTCAACAAAGCCAAAAATAGCATGCTACTTTGCTTCACAGATAAGAAAAGCACAGTTATATACTTCAGGTAGAAGGAACTGACCTCTCTGATTTCTAAACCTTTTCACAGTATGGAGTAGGTTAAGTGTAAATACTGTACTACATGCCTCTTAAGTTCTCCTATATTCCTTCCTATATTCTTCCTTTTTAAAGTCTACAGCACCCTTCTAGCAATTGCTTATCAGAAGGATGAATAAGTAAGAGAAATTTAATGTATTTCAGCTTTCATCTACTATGACAGGGATTTAATTCCTAGGAGCTGGGGAGGTACACCTACTCTCCCCTGCAGTTTCAACTTGCCTAACAGCTTTTCTGTTTCTCTCAGTGGTAAACAAGTACCAATGCTGTCTAACTAGAGAGCTCGCTGCAACTCACCAGAACGCAGTATTTCAATGCCACAGTCTATCCACAAGCCTCATTTTAAACAGAAGCTCTCTTGCAAATCCACCGGGTCAACATCATCAGTGCATTGCTATCGCATCATCCTTAAGTGAAAAATCAGTTGGATATAATAATGACCTAATTAATCCCATTGTTTCCCCTCTAAGACACAGACCAATCTGGTCTTTTTCATTTTCTCACAAAAGAGAAAACTGCAGGACGCAAATGACTGCTTGTGTTGCCACTGTAAATCACAACTGCTGGAATACTTCCTTCCCATCTGATCCAGAGCTCTTGCAGCTGCAGTCTGACCATACTGTTCAAAGTCACTCTGTTCTTGGATTACATCATGGCGTGAAGTCTTGAAATGTATATTGTTTCCCCTGCTATTCTTTTCTAGAATGTGGCAATGGTGGTTCTCAGTATTTGGAGACAAATACTTCTCACTTTTCAAGACACAAAGCCTCCAGAATTGTACACAGTGCAAACACACTAAGACATGCTAAGAGGAAATTAAAAACAAACCCCAATCTACAAAATTACTGAAGTCTACTCCCCTGAGTACTTGTGCCACACCTCACTCACACATTTGCTATATAGCATTCCCACCAGATACATCATATGCCTTAGCTAATCCCAAGCATGTCATGCAGTGGTGAGAGAACAGACAGTAGCTGGTTTGCTGCCTTTTATGTGTTCTAAGCTTAGGGAAAGAAATACTCTGTCACTTTACTGTCCCCCAGAAACAACCAGTATTTTTAAAACATGAAGACATTTGGGGGGTGTAATACATAATTAGGGCACACTAGTACAGCAGCTGTCTCGTATACTACCGGTTTGATATGCATGTACGCTGGCAGGAAAATGTTGAGATTTCCTGAGAAGTTTTGCCTGAGGGGTAAGAGATCAAGCCATGGTGTAAAAAAAAATTCATTCTTCTATAAATCTATCTCAGCTCTTTTTGAGATTCAGGCATCTCTTTTAATGGTGTTGAAACAATTTTGAGCTATTTAGCAACTTTATAACAAATAAAGTTAGGAGAGGAAGAGGATATCAAGGAGAGGAAGAATCTTCTGTTAGACCAACTGCCAAGTTTTCACACAAGAGCTTTTCCACAGACTAATATTTGACAAGGAAACTAACCTAAAATATTGTAAACACAGCTGTTTCCATTTTAGGCTTGACATCTTTTATGTTGGGCAAGCTCAGTGCTCACAAAGGACCTCAATATTACTCCTTTGTATCTTTAAATTATTCATAAGCCTGCTTCCCTGACCAATCAGATTGTCTGATAACATACATTGGTCACTCCTGAGTCTCACCAGTTTCCAGATTTTCAAAACAACCTCCACTATTAACTGAAATGCATCATTTGTTTGCAAGGACTTAACAGCCCTTCATACACTGAGAACAGTTTTGCCTTATAGATTACAAAAATAAATACCAGTTACAGTCCGTGCAAATGAAAAGAAAGCTATCCACGAAGTAAATTCAGAATTTATACCTGAAGACACTTCAGGTACCCTGTCAGGCTGTGTGGATTTTCCTCCAGCTCTGGCAGACTGTAATTGTTTACTTAACCTGGATATTGATTGTAGTTACACTGCTGGCTCACTTCCTTCAGCTGCAATTCTCATTTTGGCAGTTTCACATACATCACTTAAAATTCCTCTCTGCAGCCATGCTGTTCACATTCTTTCCTCTGGGTCATAATCTACGAAACATGACCATACTTTTATTTCTACGTTATGATGACGGGGGATTTTTTTAATTTTCTGATCTCTGTAGAAGAAAAAGTGGAAGCTTTTAGCAAGAAGGACCTTGAATCACTGTCCTTCACAATTAGTATTATACACAGTTCTATGGAAGAGCTCTGATAAAAGTGAGACATTCTCTAACAGTGTAGCTGTAGTATGAATTTTCCATGTGTTTTAGGAATACCTGTACACATGTCACTTTCTATCAATTAGTATTAAAGTGTTAATTAGATCGCATGTAGATCCAAATTTTATGTCAATAGTTCAGATGTGAATTTGAGGACTTAAAAAAAACCCCCTTATATAAAACTTTCTTAGTAGCCATCCTGGCAGTAATAAACTAAGGCAAAAGGCACACAAACTTGCAATCTAAAAAAAATAAGTCTATTAAAACATCATGAATATGGAGTGTTAATTCAACCACGATGTGTCTTCTGTATTGATTTAAGCGCTCACCTCACTACAAACCTACTTAGGCTCACCTACTAAAAAGTTTTTAGGGTCACTGAAAGCATGGGTGAACATTAAAGGTTACTAAATCCTTATAAAGCAATTCTGTAAAGGCTGATTAACCTTGAAATAGTGGCAAAACCTGTGCCTTTAAAGTTCAAAAACTGATTACCACTTTGCACAGTGTATTCAGAGCCATTACACTGCATCAGCTGAAATACAGAATTCTTCAATTTAAATGGCTTATAAACAGACACCTGTAAAGAAATAACATTCATATCAACCACTGTCATTTTTTTTTCATTTATTTAACAAACAAGACCACACCTGGTCATTGACAAACAGGATAACTGAGGTCCAGTATTAATCTGTTTCTCTTTACCTACAGTTCCAAACTAGGCATTGGAAAAATTAAAAACAGAGAGAACTCCGATTCATGTATCGAATTAATTCAATAAGCCTTTATATGTATGTTTATATGAATATTTTTTGCATACTTTCTGACTAGGAGATACTCTAGTATTTCACACCATACAGTACAGATTGCTAAATATACAGTTCACTAAAAAACAAGAACAGAAGCATTTATTTGAAAACATAAATTCTCCAGCAGAAAAGACAATGCTAGATTAGAACAGATAGACTCTATTTGACAACAATGCAAAGTATTACCCTCCTCCCCCCCCAAAAAAAATCAATGCTTTCATATCTAATGAAGCTTGGGAACTGTTTTTAGATATTGTAAAATATATGAAACCCAATAGTGCTTCACCTGGAATATTTTCATGTCTAAAATTTGGCAGTCACATAACTTAAAAGGATAGCACATCTCCAGATATTGATCAGGGCTTTGTACAGCTGCAATGCCATAAAAATGATCTGCAGCTATAAAAGAGATAACATGATTATGAGTACACTACATTGTAATTTCCTTTGGGCAGTCAGAAAGGAAAAACAGTCTGATAGTCTCTGAGAAAAATAAGCTTGCAGAATATCCACCATCTGACAGATAAATCATTTTACAATATTCCAATTAAAGAATCTTCCAAACTTAAATTAACAACAACAACAACAAAAATAACACAAGAACTTAACAATTACCTTTCAACCACAAAACAAAAGGCAGCTGAAAAGCTAATCAGCTCACAATGTAGAGAGTTTTAATGCTCCAACTTCCTTGCGAGTTCAGGCATGGAACATAAACAGTTAACCTTATTCTGAGCCATTAAATGGAGCTTACTAAAAAGCTTGCTCTAATAAATGGTATGATATGAAGGTCAGCCCTTAATTCACCATCAAAATATCTTCTGGGTGTAAACATAATGACTTCTGCTTATGCACTACACAACCCTGACAAGAATGCTACTTGACAATCCATTTCAGACCTAGAAAAACGTTCTCATTTGCGTCAAGGTGCTGAATGTCAGCAAATTCGCTAATACGCTTATTTGCACCGCAGTGGTGGAACAGAGTAAAACACCACGAGCCCTCCATACCCCTCCGCTGCCTGGCTAGGGAGATGGTGAAATAAAACAAGATTTAATCCTGTCCATATCACTGTGCAGTTGGTGAAACTTGACAAGTCAACATTAAGTATTCAAAGTGGTATTGTGGCCTAAAGGGATCGCATGCAGCCTGCACATAAGAGCAAAGGAATAGCTTGGTTCTGCTTCAATGTTTGTAAATTTAATTTGTTCAAGGAAAAGCAACTCTGGAAGGGATTACTAGCTAGGATCAACACTCTTACCAAAGAAAAAGAGAAAATGCAAGTAGGAATAATATTGACGTTTTTGTAATACAAAATAGCTTTTTGGGCTTAAGTGAATAAATAAAATTGGAGGTGATTGCAGCTCAACCCTGGTGCATGAGAATATTCCACTTAGTGTTCCCGAGTAGGAAGGCCTGAAAAGCTGAGTATTTCATGGAAATCGCATAGGCATTCAGAAAACACCATATTTTACAAAACGTTAAAATTTATTTAGCAAAGTATTGTCGAGTATTGTTTCAGTGCAAAACCTATTTCTTTAAATAAGTGGGGCAACAATATTCATGGCATAACAACATCTGATATATTGACTCTTAATTATTGCCAAGATCTCATTCCACAGGTTCAGGGAAGGATATCTGCAGTAAAATGTGTAAATCCCTGGTGCCCAGGAAACATGGAGCCTGTGAATACACACACATGGAAATGAAGAAAAACGAAGATCTATAAGCAATGCACTTCTGAAATAAAAGTACACGAGAAACCTGTAAATCCCCTTTGCTAAGTGTAGCTCTGTATTTACACTATCTGCAATATCTTTGAATAGAACAATTATTCAACTATTTAAAGTCATCTCTGGTCCTACAGCAGAAAATAAGCACGAAATTCTTGAGTCTGCAAAATGCTCTCTTTGCTAAATACCGCAGGGGAGAGGTGCTGGCGAGCCCCTTGGGACTCAGCATGCGTGGGAAGGTGCCCTTTCAACAGAAATTAGGGACAACTGGGGTAGAGGGTGGGGAGGGCAGCTGAAAGTGATCGCAGAACAGTCTCCTACTTTGTTTAAGTAAGGGTCCTTTTGATGATTAAACCTCCAAATAACTGTTAAATGCAATGCATATTTTTCTGAGTGAAGGACAATGAATACCTTTTCCTTACAGATTGATACTTCAAATATAAAGCACAGAAAGATAAGCACTGCCAGCAAGGAATCTAAAAATATGTCTTCTTAGGCTTGATTAATGAGCTAATAAAAAGCTATAATAAGAAAAAAATCCAATTAAAGCATCTTGTGATATTTCTCTCAAATAGAAATAAAGAATCCAAGAGCACGGTAAAACTTTGAAAAATTAGTATGATTCAGACAACAGCCTTAGTATTCAGGCCTACAGTACATCAATTTTATAGTTTCTTTGACAGGCTGTCCTTTATTTATCATCTCTGATGTGTATTGTCTAAAATAGTGATCCTTGATGAGTTTTATTTTGTTATTGCCTCACAAGCATATCATCTGAATTTAAATACAGACATATTAAAAATTCAGGCATTATATGGGTTGTAGGTACTTATTCTATTCAGAAAACCTGCAGGCCTCTAGCACAACATGTGGTGCTTGGAAGTAAGGGCAAAGCCAGTGGAAACTATATGCTAACAGCTATATATAAAGTCAGAAAACAAACTAGCTACACTTCTCGCTGATGTACAAAACACAGAGTAGAAAATTTATATTGTAATAGTCACTTTTCATCAGTCTTTTGTACCTGAAGGTAATCAGAAGACACAGGAGCGGCGAGGACACTGGAAAGGAACCGTAAAAGACACAGAGATGGGAAGAGCTGTAGACTTGACGCCAGATGAGAAGCACCTGCACCGCAAGGAGCCCCAGCCTGGCCCTTGCAGCACCTGGAGGTGAGCAGCTCTCAGCCGAGGGCCCGGGGCAGTCCGTGGGGAAGGCAGCGCACCAAAGGAGCCCCGGGCTCCTCAGAGGCGCAAAGCCGAGGCACAGCAAAGAGCAGTACGGCACGGACAGTCTACACAGGGTCTGAAAGAAAAGAAGCTTGGGGATCTCGTACCAGGGCCAGTTGTTATTTTAATACAACGGAAATTGTTTATTTTCACTTACTGAAATGTCCTCAGCCATCAGCGAGTGTCCGAGGCTCCCGGACAGGTGCATCCCATCTCTCTCTGCCGGCTGCTCCGCGCCAGAGACCCCCCCGCAGCAAACGCTTCTGGCACCTAAAACCCACTGCCACCGGCTCCGAATGAATTTTAGGGTATTTTTTTAAACAAGAATTAAAATGTCTTAGTAAACATTCTCTAATTAGGCAGACATAGTCTTTGTCTCTTTGCACAGTTCAGTGAACATTTAGTGTTTATTTTAATCCCTTTATTTCAAGTTGTGGTTCAAGACTTTGCTGAAAAGCATGAAATAGCAAATGTATTTCCTCATCAGCTGCCAGCAGTGTTTCACGAAGGAATACTTTTCAAAACACTTTCGTTTGATTACGGGGTTTGCCTTTTCTAATTTGACAGCAAGGGAACCAAGATACACAAAGACAACGTTGTATCTGCCTGTTTAAGAACCCGCCCAGGACTCCTGAAATTTACATTAACAACAAAGTTTACTTCAGCTATTTCAGGCGGCGCCTGGAAAGACGTGCCCTGTTCCGCACCGAGCAAACGTGGGCCTCGGTAACAAGCCTGGCCCCGCAGCGGAGCTCCTGAGTCCGACACAGAGTGGGTGTCAGGGAAGCGCTGAAGCCCGCGGCAGGTCAGAGCCGCCTTCCCCTGCCGCCACCTCCCTGCTCGGCCCTGGCTCCTGCAATGAACAGCGCCGGCCACTACTTCCAGTTCAATACCAGCAACTTCGAAATCGCACAATTCCCATGTTTTTACTTTAAAAAAAAGGACAGCTTTGCTGGTTTAAAATGTTTGGTGTCTCTCTCCCCGCTGCTTTTCTGATGTAATGTAGTGTCGGTTTGTTCTCACAAGCACATTTCTGATGCCAAAGTAGTCCCTGGCCTCAGCATCAGGACACACACCTGACCACACGGCGAAGGGGTCCAGCCACGAGCGACAGAGCGGCTGCCCAAGGCGTACGAGAGGCAAGAGACAAAGCAGCAACGCGTGGGTTTCGGTTGCTGCCCCGGTAGCGGGACCTGGGCGCCTACCAGGAAGGAAAAAAGACCAACCCGGAGAATGCAGGAAAGCAAGCCTGGGTACGTCCCTCCTGGGGCCGGGGGCTGCCGAGAGCAGAGCGGGCGGCTGCCCGCGGCCGCACGGCGCTCTCCAGACCGAAGCACTACACACGCTTTCGCCAGCAACTCCGGCCAGTAGCAGCCCCAGGGGCGGCCCGGGCGGAGTCCCCCGCGCCGCCACGAACACGCCTGTGGGCGTTGAGCCGCCCCGTCCCGCCTCCGCAGAGGCCGCAGCCGCAGTCCCCCCGCCCGCTGCCCGGGCCTGCCGGCAGGCTCGA